>KV425594.1:46207-65113 GCA_001632425.1 Neolentinus lepideus HHB14362 ss-1
CCCGTTTGCGTTGTAAGTATGCCTTGGTCAGAATCAGCGCTATGCCAGCTACGGCAGACAGAAGGATTGATAGTAGAAGCGACATCCCGGCAAAGAATGTATGGCTGAAGATCTAAGGAGACACGGACTCGGGCGGCTTATATACCTGGAGAGTGGGGCCACTAAATCAAATCATGGAATGCAAGAATAAACAATAGTGGATATCCTACCGCCGTTCAAGTCATAAGTGACAAAGACGGTCCAGCGACGACCTCAGCTCCCAAGCTCGACGCCACTAACCTTCAAGTTGAACGCAAGGCACAGCGTCGAAGTGGAGATCAAGAAGCAATTCCTATTCCCAAATGGATGTAATGTGCCAATTCCGGATGTTAGGTGTCATTTAAATTTTAAATACCGTGCAGGACAAGGCCAACTCTGCTTAGATCCGGGTCAGCATGATAGATGGCTATAAAGGGACGGTCTAGTAAAAATAGTTTGCTCCCATAGCTGGTGGAATACCTGGACGGGGATGAGGGAGTGCCTAGATTTGATAGCGTTGTTGACAGAATCTGAGCATCTTCAACCCATTCGAAGGATGGGAGTGTCTGAGATGCGAAATTCATGTCAGATCACCTACACTAGAAGCCGATGTGATGCGGAGAGCCTGGCATGTGAAGTTCGGTATGCGAGTAGTCCCCTATAGCTAGCTGGTCAATGTTTTGGTATAGCTCAGGGTCTGATTCGAAACAAGCACATCCGATCGGTAACAATGAGTACTGGACTCACCAGACTGTACGCGAGTGGAACTTTGCGCCACGCCTCCGAGAAGAGGAGCAAACCGTATGCCAGAGAGAACTGAGCCCGCGGTCTAGATACACATGAATATTTTATCACTCACCAAAGCATGCTTACGGTGTCATAATACCCAACTGGACCATAAACAAGATCAGGTACATATAAGATGGTGCGGTGAAACCAATCCTACCAGCGTATGCTTGCTATAGAACCCTTTTGATAAACTCTTCCTCTTCATAGTCAAGCTCTGCCTTCGACACTGCATTATCAATAAGGTCCGAGCTACGCAGGCTTCCGAAATCCTTTCTGTCATTTGTTTATTTGTCTGGCCGTTCTGAGCATCGTGCATCTTGCCCGTATACTTGTGGCAAGCATGTCGCAAACCTCTTGAACGCCATCCCTGGCAGCCAATCGGGGAGTACTGATAGACGACGGAACGTACGAGTCTTTAGTCAAATAGAAAATAAAGGAGGGAAATCATTGCTCGTGCTCACGGAAGGGTAAACAATTAACAACAAACGCAGCCAATAACAGGCATTTGGCGAGGAATCCGAGTGCATGCTGTGCAATGACCACGTAGCGATCGTCCTTAGACGTTACCTTGTAGTTGTACACAGTGGCCATAATATTGTCAGTAGACCGGCTGCATTCCTAGTTAGTTCCGCATTATCTCGGGTCGCTATGAATTATACACACTGGAAAGCGTGATCATAGAAACCCTCATAGGTCATCGAGAACATTATGAGCCTTCCTAACCATTCTGCTGTTATAACGTGACCCTTGTTCAACATCCGCATGTGCTTCCCGGAGATACAAACAACATCATAGAACCAAACTTATCAAACGAACGGTGTACGTCCCGCCTGCTCGACAGCTACTTCTTAGGACCGTAGCCTCCAGGCGAAGGAGCTCCCTCCAGAACGTGCGAGTGTTGGAAGTTCGATCAAGAACCTTGTGCAGGCAGGTCCTAGATGGATGGAATGGACAAATTCCAGATATTAGCGGTTTGATAGAAAAAAAAAGTCTTGCTTGATCTTCGCATAACTTAGTCAGCATACGCGTTATCAGTGACATGGCATATCGAATGTTAGGTGGCTATATCAGTATGCTAGGTGACGTTCTGGTCAAGATAGCTCGCACCTACACAGTGGCCGGTAGAATACCTGGGTAGGGATACGTGAGCGCCTAGACCAGATAACGTTATTGCGAGAATTTGGTCACATTCAAGGCCCGTCGTCACGAAGGCGACGCGGAGAACCTGGCATGCGAAATTCGTCATGTCATGTCGCCGATGGCGGTAGCTTGGGTTACTTGTCTGAGAGAGGCGCTTGAAGTATGCAGCATCGCAGCGAACGTTTTGGACGGTTGACACCATACTACGACTCTCGTTGCTCCCTTCAGAGAGCAAGACACTACGCAGAACCGACCTGAGGCAAAAGTAGTGGCTGATCAGTCTTGTTCTAGAGCTCCTAACAGCGTCATTCGAACGCTAGGTGCCCTAGGATGCCCTAGGATCACGCAATCATCTGATCGATATGACCTAAGTTTCAGTCAGTGTAAGCCGACTCTAATCCACTAAACGTTGTCACGAATTAAGTATACTTCAACTGCTATAACAGCAAAGGAGCAGATCACCCTTTATGAGCACCGCCGTACTATCCGCGACAGCAAGGGAATCTTGTGGCGATCCCAATCCCGACTGTATGGCTAACACAGAGTTAACACAGGGCTGTAATCAATTTAGAACCACTGTCGTCTAGCGAGCGCCACAGTCCGGTCTAAGTCCGATGGTCTAACAGATCCGGGGTAAACGACGCGACTGTGGTGCCAGCATCAAATCCGTCATTGATTCCTGGGACTTCGCATGCATCCTCGGTGTAATACATTGGATTAACGGAGTAGGCTCGCTCCGAAGATGCGTTTTCAAGACGCGTTTTCGGGCGCATGTGCCACTATTGCAATATCTATAGTACATCAGCAATGTTGGGGCGTGCATCAAAACTTCTTTATGGCAAAATAGTACATTACCTTTCGGGCTACTGTAGTACCGGGATTCCAGCTTGCTGTTATTGTGCAGCGTACGAGAAGGAGCACAGTCTGCTGCCACCCTTGGATCAGAGCCACGTACTTCGGTAGATATTACACACAGGGATCCTTCTGCAGACTGTGAAGTCGAGAGGCAAATAGGCAGACGTAGGAAGACAAAGACTCGCTGAAGCTGAGCCCTCTCTTATCGTCTGATGTTCCGCCTAAGGCAGTCTTGAATTCACACTATAGAAATACGTAGCTTGGGATTGGAGCTTGAGATTGAGCCAACGTCGCACAGGAGGGCTAGTGACACGAGGATGGGGATGCGAGATCTCGAAACGTCGAAACAGTGATGAGATACGTCCGTTTGACATGACACACATCCGCAGCCGGCCGAGTATGAGAAGTTCAAGTACGCACTGAGATCCATTGTGCCGACTGAGTGCAAAATGACGACCGGTACCGATGCAAGAAGCCTTGGAGGACTAGTGTCTAACGAAGAGTCAATTTGAAGCAAGGTACTACCAGAGAGCCTCCGTAGAATGCCTTCAAACAGTTGTATTAGTAAAACAGGCTGTCGAGACAGCTCAACATGTTCTCGTGTTGCTACCGAAGAGAACTACGAGCGACGTCGTTCATTTCAACCTAGTAGATGTAAATACGGATGTAGGTTGGAAGGGAAAGCCACGCGCCACAGCTTCGTCTCTACCAATACGACCCCCAAGAAAGACAATCCCACGAAAAAGCTGACTAAGCAGAGTGCGTGTGGGCATCATATTATATTGATTCCATTCATTCCAAAAGTTCTATATAGTGTAGTGGTTAACTCGTTCGGTTTCAGCGATGCAGGAGGTTCGACTCCGAATGTATGCATATTTTTCTTTCTTTTTGTGCTTGTAACTATTGCGCCACTCCTGCCCGCCGGATGGGTATGTTTCCATTGGGTCTTGAGTTGGGTAAAAGAGTTTTATATGAGCTTTACGGTTTATCTACAAAGGGTGGTGGCCGGGAACCCCCCCCCTCCCTCCTCCGCTTCATTGACATCTGGGGTAAAATCAAAGCAAATATATTTTAATTGGGTGATGGTTGTTACTTTGGGTTTCTCGAATTTCACTAGCTTAAAGGTATGACATGTGTCTAATGTCGAAATACAAACAGCTCAAACCTACATGTGGGTGCAACTGGACTTAGCGGCGACAGCTCTTCTCATGCAGCCAATCAGCCACGTGCTTAGTCAGCTTTTTCGTGGGACTGTCCATCTTGGGGGTCGTATTGGACAAGATCACAGCTTCAGGCTGCGTTCGGATGCACGGCCGCGACGCGGCCGACGTTGCCAGGATGCCCCTTCAGCCAATCGAACGCTCGGAAAAGCACTGCCACACTGCCGCGCCGCGACCAACTTGGCTTTGGCCCTTTGGGGGCGCCGCGGCGCGGCCGTGCAACCGAACGGAGCCTCATTCTTTGCGCCCACCACCGCTCGAGCCCCGAGGTGTCTTACACTTTCGATACGTGTATATCGTATACACTCACTAATTCATCTGGCACTCTGTTATATCCTGAATGAGCTTCCAGTCGGCTGAACAGTCCAGGCATGACAGGATCAATCTGGCGAGGTTAGTTAGGAAACTCGACAGATCCGTATCGAAGGACTTCGAAGAAGAAACCGTCGAGGATGCTGAGCCAAGTAAAAGAGGAGATCTGTATATTAGGGCGCAATCGACCATGCAGGTGCGATTAACTGCTATATATGAGGAGAGCGCTCTCTAACAGTAGTCCACGGGGCAGAAAGTGAGATATGCTCAGAAGCTACTCAGAAACCCTGCGGTGGAATCTGAGCTACAGTCGTATGCGAGATTTCCCAATAGTAATGAGTCATAGACATGACTATCGATCACTCAGGCATCGAATGTACTATGACTTCAGAACGACATTGGAACGGCTGTATAACGTCGTGGACAAGACGTTGAAGGTGAGTACAACCATGTCCATTCCTTCCGAGGTTTTCAATGAAGTTGTCATTGCTCAGGTGCTCGAGCCTAAGCCCATCCATCCGGAACCTCTACTCCCTACGCTGCCCAAGCCGAAGCGCACGCCTCGCTGTCCAATCGCATCGGACCGACATGACGCCCTTTCTGGATCACCTCTCTTACGAGAGAAAACACTCAAAGCTCTTCCTACATCAGACCTCCTTCTTTCTCCTTCTGATACTCTACCCACATCATCAGACCAGTCTCGGACCTTACTCATTCCTCCGCCTCTCCCTCAATCACCCATGCCAGCTCTCCCCACTTCCTCTACTGTCCCTCTGCAGTCCTCGAACCTCCTGCAGGAAGAGTTGTCGGCACAACTTGCGCAGATGGCTACTCAGCTGAAGACGAACGCTGTGCACTTCTCCTCAACGCTCTCGAAAGACCAGGCATTCGTGCAGGAGACACAGGAAAAACTCGAGATGAACTACGATGTGATGAAGAAGGAACGAGTGAGAGTGCGGGATTTTCGAGGGAAAAGCGGGAGCACGACGTGCTTAGTGATATGTAGTGTGGTGGTCGTGCTAATCAGCTTTATTGTGATGGTCTTCGTCATCCGCTGGACGGGATGAGGCCGCTGGCCAGACATGAGGGTCGGATAGAGATGGCACTGGACTGCAGGTGGGACTCCGCCATTATATGTATATTACGGTATAATGATCTCCTCGGACAGTGCATACTTTCCTAGTTCCATGAGTACGCAACTAGACGGGTTCCAGCCCGTGCTTTGCAGTTCGGTGGCTCGTTTGCAATATTTAGTCAGGATCCGCGACGTTCTTGGACAAGTACTCGGCATAGCTCAATCCGAAAGTGACTTGGTGCAGATAAGGCGAGCCCTGTACTGATGACGAAGCGGGAGTCCCTTAGACCGAGTGGCAACAAGCAGTCAGTGCCAGCCGGCTCTTAGAAACTGCCCTTGCGCCACAGTCACGCTTGGTCTGTCGTGTGTTTTTGTTCAGCTTGAATAAAGGGAGTCAAATAACATCTATTATGCAATACGACAGTAATGCTCATGATATACGCCTAAAACAGGCAAAATAGTCTCTTCTGCATCTGTGGCTGGTGTACCCCGGACCTGCAGGCCTGAGGGCTCATGACCCGGACCCACTTCCTCCAAGTTCTCAGGACAACGTAGTCAGTAATATACTTGATCTAACACTCATGCTGATCTATAGGTCTCTACTTCGGCCGGCACACCACTGGCAAAGACTTCTAGCTCGCTGTCAAGTCGAGGAGCGTATTCTGAGTCATTGTTACCATACCTTTCTCTTCTAGTATGTTCCATAGTTATGGCTGTATATGAGCTGCTGTGGGTCGGACTTACCCTTTGAAAGGAGCACCGTTTGATTGACCACCTTGTGACATGGTGCTCTCCATGTTCTTGGACCGGTTGGTACTACTCGGTGCACGCTCTCCACCGACATCATATGCTGACTTACTCCGACCATGGATATGGCAGGTTGAGGTTGTCTTTGTGGAGTTTTCTACATTATCAATAGCGGAGCCCGAAGCCTAGATGTCAGTTTGCCGAATGGTGAGGCAGCGATTTCTACGGGAGAAATGACTGCAGGAAGCATATGCCTCGATTTGCTCATGGTTATTTTCGGTCTATTCACATGCCTTCAGCTACGGCCGAAATACGTTCGAATCACACCGCAAACGTTGCATGCAGCAACCAATCGTCGTAATATATGTCAGCGCCTTGCGTTGAACACTTCGCGATGCTTCAGGATAGCCATAGCAATCTATCACTGACATTGGGGTCAGATCTATTAAGCATTACATGGACCAGCACAGAGGAACAAAGTCCTCAACTCTATATCGAGCCATGCTTCAAAGCTTGAGCATAACTGAGGACCAGGGTATATATTCTGCTTCGTCGGTAAGTCGTACATACTGCAGACTCGCGGATTGCATCTCCTGAAGCCTCCAATATAACTTTCATACAATGGTCGTCTCTCTATTGGCTAACTTCGCTATCTTATGCCTCTTTGCCGTGTTTCTGAAGGTATATCTCTTGCGGAGATCCTCAAATCCATCGGGGCTGCCGTACCCACCTGGACCCAAGCCTCTTCCCCTCATCGGCAATCTCCTCGATATTCCCAGAGACGAAAGCGGCAAGGTATACGCAGCCTGGGGTAGACAGTATGGTCAGAAATAATTGATTGCCACCCTTTCAATTGTTTGCATCTGAACTGTGTCTCGTCACAGGCGAATTGATTCACTTCACCTCTCTCGGCGTACACTATGTTGTGATTAATTCGATGAGAGTCGCCGTAGACCTGTTGGAAAAGCGATCCAAGAAATACTCTCACAGGCCTAACTTGCCCCTGGTCAATATGTGAGGTTATCCTGTCTCCGAGTGCCGATCTACACTAATTGGTCTATGTAGGCTGGCCTGGGACTTCAACTTTGCCTTGAAGCCCTATGGTGAAGCTTGGCGTAAGCGTCGACGAGAATTCCATCAACAATTCCGAGCTGAGAAGACAATGGAATACCACCCGAAAGTGCTGGAAAATGCGCATAAATTTCTGAAAAATATTCTGGCTCATCCCGAAAACTTTGCGTACTATATTCGGCAGTATGTGAGAATATCCAAGGGTATATATGGTGTATTGCTCACTCTTACATCGCAGCTATCCTGGGTCCACTGTCATGTCCGTTGTTTACGATTATGAAGTAGCGCCCGACAATGATTACTTCGTGAATGTTGCCGAGGCATCTATGGACATGCTCAGTGAGTCAACCAACCCTGGCGCAGCACTTGTCAATGTACTTCCCATATGTGAGTTCATCATTTCCTCCATGATCTGCATTACCACACCACTGACTGACAAAGAGCACAGTACAGCATATTCCGGCTTGGTTGCCCGGCATGGAGTTCAAGCGATGGGCACAGAAGGGGCGTGATATTACAATGGAAATGATCAACGCCCCATTGCGGTTCGTCATGAATCGCTTAGTATGTCAGTGAACCGTCGTTTGGGCCTAGTCCTGAGCATTCTTTTAGGATTCGGGTGTTCCAACGACTTGCGTAACCACTGAGCTAATTGAAAGACTGTCCGATTCTCGCGGCAGACTGGATTCACAGATGGAAACAGTCGTAAGAGATGTTGTGGGCATAGCATACGCTGGTAATGTTATATTTATTGCCTTCCACTTCCTTGTATTAATGCTGGCCAACCTGCTTGATAGCGGGGGCTGACACAGTAAGTACTTTGGCTTACATCTTGTTCACTGCTTGTCTGACTCCGCTACAATATAGACGGTTTCTGCCATTCGGACAAGCTTTCTCGCAATGATTCTGTACCCGGAAGAGACGAGAAAGGCACAGATGGAGATTAATAATGTTGTTGGGAGCAAGAGGCTTCCTACCTTCGATGACAGGAGTTCACTACCTTATGTTGAAGCCTTCTTCCGAGAGGTTCTCCGATGGCACCCGGTGACTCCGCTATGTATGTGACTCCAATACTCAGTCCGCTTTCATCTGATTAGTCGGATCCAGCTGTTGGACGTGCAGCCTACGAAGACGATATCTACGAGGGACAGTTTATTCCGGCAGGTGAGAGAGGCTTGATCATCACCATTTACCGACCAAACAATTATCTCAGGAGCTAATGTTATCATGAACACATGGTATTCCTCTGTGGCTTATTATGGAGCCTTCGTCCTCTGACTCTCAAACTACACAAGGGCACTTCACCACGACGAAAATATCTATCCCGAACCTCACCTGTTTAGGCCCGAAAGGTTCTTCGACCCGAATGGGAGCCTCAGTGACAGGTATCCCTTCACGGCCTTCGGAATGGGTAGAAGGTAGGTGCTTGCCTCAGCCTCTTAGGAGCTCATTCTTGATTCGATGCGCACCAGGATTTGTCCTGGACGCCACCTCGCCGATGCTACCGTATGGGCTGCGATCGCCCTTGTGGTCGCTGTGTTCGACATCAAGAAATGCAAGGACGAGGCCGGAAATGATATTGATGTGCTTGAAGATTATCGGGATGGACTTGTTAGGTACAGTACATTTCTTGTTGTTTGTTCCAGGTTCCGCGGATGCTGATAGACTCATAGTCACCCCAAACCGTTTGTGTGCAGCATTAAGCCTCGAAATCCGCAAGCTGAGAGCCTCATATATAATTCGAACAACATTGCGTAAATGTTCAGTACGGTGTCAAAGAGGGGAAGCCACGGTAAGCATTCTAGCAGGTGGTCAAGCCACTAAAACGAAAACGAAATCCGTTTTAGCCTCAAAGGAACTGTTTTAACGACTAGGATTTATTAATAATTGTGTTTAAAACATATGTTTAAATTAGTCTAATCGAGGCACCACCCCCTCGGTCTGGACTCTTCGCAGCGACATCCTCATGACGCTGCCGTATTCCGGCGCTGGCCACGCCGCGTATCTAGACTTGGTACGTGTCTCCTAAAAAAGTCTTAGTAGTAGTGTTGGTCACTAAGTGAAGTCGAAGTCCTTTAAAGTGCGATTATGATGCACTTCGCTATCGTCAAAGTCACTTCAAAGGCACTTTGAAGACTTTGCAAAGTGAGTGGCGCAAGGACACCAGTGATTCTCACGGCTGTGGCTACGGTGCTGAAAGCATCCTCACCTCCTCAGATACGAATTTTTGCTAGATACACAGGACACAATGAGTATAATAAATAATCTATATATTCTACTCATCATCAGGAAGGTATTCATCTAAGAAATGGGCTAAAGCATTAACCTGATTCCCCGAACGAAGGCCTCAAACTTGCTCCTCGGGAGGTTCCAAGACCTCTTGAAGATCTGCGCCATTTGCTATCCAATCTGCAGCAAAATTCAAGTCGCTCATGATGATAGAGATATTTTAAGATCTGAAGGACCTCGAACATGAACTCCGAGAGTCTACTGCGACGAGAAGTGTCTGTTTCTCCGCTTGAGGAGAACACTCTCTCACATGGAACGGCCGATGCTTGAACAGGGAGAATGTCAAGCGCAACACGATAAAGTAATGGAAATTGATGTTGATTTCCCTACAAATAGCATTAGCACACATTGATATCACCAGAAGTGTAATTACTCAATGCTTACCTGCCAAAAGGAAACAAGATCAAAGTCATCCAGTGCGTCATCCTCAATAACTGAAATGACATACTCACATAGTCAGCATGCTACAAATGGTATCTGGTTTCACCCGGTACTCTGTATTGTCAGTCGGCAAAGGGAGATTGCTCAGTTTCTCCTTTGTATCCACTGGCCATATGCAGAACCAGACATCGGAGGCACTTGATGTCTCCGTGCTGTGAGCCTTGCGACGCCGGACAAGGGAGCCATAGTATGATTGCTGGGCTTCAGTGTCGGATGCACCACTGTCGCCGTTAGCCTCAGAGCGCATGACAGGCGGGTTTGTCATTGTACCCTGAATTGGCCCGACTCCGCAAACAGATGCCGTCGCTGGAGCATTGTTCTCCTTTCCTTTCCCTCTCTTTGAAGCACGAAGCACTCCCATGCCTTTCCTCTTGCGCTTCCATGTTTTGGGCTGTGCTGCATTGGCGCTCATTGATTCTTGTAGTACTTGAGTAGCATCATGGTTTTCGGGAGCGGGAGGGGCAGGTGGTGAAAATGGGATCTGAAATTGTCCAAAGGAATGCGTGCTCATCGGACCTTGGAACTGAGGAGGCCAGTAGGCATTGTAAGGTGGAGAATAAGGGTATGGGAATGCTGTGTTAGGGTGAGGAACAGGTTGGCTGCACAGCACAAAGCCACAAAATATGCCGACAGCATATTTTTGCTGAATTGAAAGAATATAGCTAAAATATGTCGGGAATACACCCAAAATATGACCTCGTCATATTGATGGTGTATTAGCACACTTTCGCACCAATATGTCTGCAATACAGCTCACAATTTGGCTACAATACAGATACAATTTATGCTACCTAATTTGGTTCTCCCAGTTCCTTTCCAGGCTGTGCTTGCCACAATCGGAATTATAAGTCCCCAATGCGATTGACATCTACTTCGACCATCAATACATTTGTGAATTATCGTGAATATCCAATAAATAGTATAGTTCGACCCCAGCGATGATTTTGCACTGCCCCTCTCCCAATACTTCCCCGGTCCAAACATGCCACACCCCGTTGACTACACGCTCCATCATGGCCTCGATATTGAAGAGACACGTGTTAATACAACATGCACTGATGCCAAAGTCAAAATCAAGATTACCATATGACCTAAAGACGCAAACACCGCGGGTGTAGTGGTAAGTACAGCGCAACGGCAGTGATCTTTATGGAGGCACTCACTCTGATTCATTTCCAGGTACTCACATTGAAAAAGACCTGTCCCACGCATTGCAACATCGATCTCCATGCCAACGACAATGCCACAATCCATCCCGAGCTACCCCAGAAGTGTGCCGAGACACCCAAGACACAAGTGGTGATCTCATGATGGCTTGCACAGTTGTCGCTCAATCAGTCACTGACATCCGAGGATGCCCCTCCACCATTCCCAGGAAGTCCACCGCCCGAGATTGCCGATGCAGCCTCCACGGGAACATCAAAAACTGAGCCGCCTGATATGTACTTGCCTTGGGAAGTACAGCAGCACCTCAACCAGCTTTGGCTGACAGGGCGCATGCCATGGCCATTTGTACATGTGATTGATCGAACCTAGAATGACCAAATGTTACTAACGCCATCTGTTACTATAAAGATGCCACCCACCTGAGAGAAAAGTTCTTGGTTGCTGGCACCCATCCCTCAATTGCCCTCTGCCGCGGTCAAGGAAGTCATAGCCAGTAAGAGAGGTTCCGGGGATCTTGATGAAGGAGACGAGAATGGCAGAGACATGCCCTCGAAGCGCCAGATGAAGTAGAAGTAGTTACAGCTCATAGGTAGTCAAATGATATGAAATAGACAAAATGTCATGTGGCTCAGTGACCAGAAGATGACACTAGTTGAGGCCTAGTAACACAAGAGTGTGTTCTAACCACGTGAGAACCGCAAGAGATTCAATGGAGTCTTCTGTTAATGCACTTTCCCAGTATGAGAGATGACTGCGACCATGCCAACCACCACTGGTGTTACTGAGTCCGGGAGGAACCAGCCCAAGAATGTATCCAGCAAGGCTGCAGTCTCGAAGATAGCTGACCTTGAAGAGAAGCTCAAAGCAGTCGAGGAGACCATCAAGAGCTTGCAGAAGGAGTCGAAGCGCCAGCAGACTAGAATAACAGAACTCAAGACCCAGATCACAGACACTGAAGAAGCCAATCAAGAGTTGAAGCAAGTAATCAAGCAGCACAGGACGAATATCAAGCGCCTCGAGACCCAGTTGTCGGAGCACCTTCTCGAATGTGAGCAAGAATCTGAATCCTCACAAGGAGTCTCCAGAGATGAGTCAGACGGACACGAGGAACGGATTGAGAGTGCTAAGAGAAGTGTGGCTGCGATGAGCGATCCTAGCCTCAACGTGAGTGTTCGAACATCATACTTATGAAAACTCACCCACAGCGTCGATCAGAAACTGATCTGTGAAGTATATCAACTGCATATGGGAGTTGGTCACCTCACAGCCACTCACCTTCCTGACTGGCCCAAAGATGAAGATAACTGGCCAATTGACAAGGCAACCGGCAAGCACTGCTTGCGCTTCAAGTGGGACTTGTCTGCCACTAATCCTAGTAACTTCGAAACTATTACTGAGCTACTCACGTATATTCGCAAGAATGGTGGTCAGTACATACCTCAAGCGATTCCTGCCTTGAATGATATTACCAATCACAATCTAAAATCAAAACTTATTGGAAAATTCAATCACCTTGTCAAGAACATAAAAGCTCACGCTCGGAAGCAGGGAAGACACTCGCAGGCATCCTCCAGTGTCCCCAATGGCACTGGAGGAGAAGACCATGCTTCTGCTGATGGTGATACCGGCAATGGCGATGCAGAAGCAAATCAGAATGGTGATGGTGATGATGGTGTAGCTATGCAGGAAGGATCTACCAACAACCCACTGGCGGAGCATGGGATATCATGATCTCAGTGCCAGACCAGACAAAAGGGGGTAAGTTACTCACCTTGAGTCCTTGTTATTTTCGCTGATTGAACCCCAGAAATGGGAACTGAGGGATCACAAGTACAAAGCGCTTCCCGAAGACTCTGAGTGGCACGATCCTAAATATAAGCCTGCCCTCGTACCAACTTTGATGTCTGATGATGAAGATGAATACAACAAATCAGGATGCAAGACCGGGAGATTCGTCTCATGCTGGCCCACCTGGAGATCTGATCTAGTATGTCCAATGTGATGAAACACTTCAAAACACGTACTTACATCTCTCAGATGCAATCATTCTTAGATGCCATCGATGCCGTTTGAGGTGTTGATCCTGGGCACAAATACATCACTTGTATCCGTGGCCCTGTCAAAGAGAGCGCACCTCCGAAGGCCAACTTGTTATCGAACTGAGCTCACAAGTGGATGGTATCTGTGACATGGCTTGAGGAATTAGACAACAACACCCGGTACAACAACAACAGCTTTATTTCTGTGAGTGGCGTAGCATGGGGAGATCCCGAGGACCCAGAGACACTTGAAGAGAAGGTGAAGACTTTCAAAGAGGAGATTAGAAGCATCAAGAACGAGAAGGAAAGACTCAATGATGAAACAGGGACCAGAACGTTGACAAAGAAGAGCAAGAAGTCATCCAAGATGAGCCAGCAAAAGAAGAGCAAGAAGTGAGCACGAGGAGATGAAGATAGGAAGTGGAAGAGAACACGGAAGAGGAACAACCAGTGCACCAACGCTTGCGCCAGTGACACACTGAAGACAATCAGCTAGCTAGCAATGAGGAGGAATGAGGAGAGTATGTTGACAGGCTATGACACACAACAACTACCAAAAACACCTAGAAAACACGGAGAGAACTCTGTCTAATAGTGTCAGCAGTCGAAGGGTAAAAAGGTAAAGCTCGGGGGAGGTGAGGGATGAAAAACAACACAATGGAAGGCACCATATATCTCTTGTGAGTAGACCCAGATGCTCTATCACACTCCTAACTCTCTAAAACTCTGAAACTACACTTCTCGGCACCAACTCGGCACTTCTCGGAGGGTATTCGGTACTGGGCAAGACCAGCTGTCCATCGGAAGGACTCAGAAGGGTGAAAGACGATAGCTCAGAAGGTTCTTCCACGCCGGAGGACTCTAGGACGCAATAGAACACAACGCGGACACAGTAAAACACAGTAAGAATGCAATGGAGACAATAAGATGCAACGGAAACGCAAGACCTCATGCCGAGGCTGACTAGAATGCAATTTTGAATGCAGCGAGACTTTGAGATGTGAAAGGTGAACTAAATTCGATGGTGACCCATACGGTGGTCTGGAATGATCTGCTGGGGGTCCAAGAATACAGGGTGTCTAAAGTACTAAGTAACCCAAACGTCCGAAATCTACTAAGTCTGAAGCTCGTTCGTCTATCAAATCGTGCCATATGCAACAAATGAGAATATACGTCTAAAAACATACCACCACAGCATGCCATATGCCTAACCGAGTACTGCTATCATTCTGAAATATGCTCAGTGCCTTAGAAACAACCGGTCCAAAGGAAAACCTTCCAAAATTGCTCCATCCAAAGTGTCGGCGCCCATGAATGACTTGTATGAGCTGACTCGCATCATGAACATCATAAGGATAGTCAACAAAGGTCTGCGATGGCATCAGAGCGGCAAGGATGGTCCGCAGCACCTGAACTCAGTGTGTCCAATCAACTTGGAGGTGCCACATGGTCAAACGGAGGATAAGATCTTCACAAGTGCATAAGGGAGACTGGATACAGTCAACTCAGCATGGATAAGCTCAGGATAGAGGTGCTGAGAGTGCCGAGTTTGGTGAAATCGCTGACGTCTCAGGGTTCCGAAGGTCCTGAATGCTGACCAGCCTTGCAACATCCACATGGTGATGTTCTGGAGCACGTAGGAGGTCTGCCAATAACGTCGGTGCTGCTCTTGAGGTGCGTAAGGGTTGCTTGGTCATCTCGGCATACAGTAAAAGCTCCGAGGATCTCCGAGGATGCGGTGATGAAGTACTGAAACTCGGCACTATGTCTAAGTGCGTCAGTTGTAGCAGGTGTATGGCTTGGAGCTCAGATATGAAGTACGTCGGAGCATGGAGATGTGTCGGAGGTGAATGGGAGTGGTGGAGTGCTCCGAGAAGTCATTAGAAACACCAAAAATGTGTTTTTGGAGGCTAGCGGCACCTGAGGCCTATCAACGTATGCTTAGATCTCGTAGTCTTCCTCATCAAAGTCATCTGGTTCCGTACCTTGCTGAGAGTGTTGTAATATGTGAATAGTCTCCAAAGTGCAATACAAGAAAATAAATCATTAGACTTACATGATCAAATGAAATGCACACAAAGAGCTCTTGTTCTATCAGTCTTGAGAAGATTGGGATAAGCACCATGGGTGCATCAACTCTATCCACGGAAATAACCTCATAGTCTGCAAAGGTCTCTGCGTATGTGACATATATTCTGAGTGTTGAGGCATAGAGATCCCACGGGAACTCTGGTGTCTGGGAGTCAGAGAGAAGTCTGCGGACTATAGCACAGACATGTGGCTCTTTATCTCCAGCTTGGATAACAAAGAGCCACCCAATCTGTACTGGAATCTGAGAGGTTCCATCAGCTGTTCTGATGAAGGCATACTTATCAGTCTTCGAGTGCGTGCTTGCCATACACCCATAGCGTATACCATCCTTGCAAATGAAAGGAATCAATTTGACAGCACGAGATGCAATAAAAGTGGTCCCGGGAGCAGAGGACATATCATCGACGAGCGCAAGGTCAGGCCACAGCTGGCAGGAGTAATCGAATACCAGTTGATAGAGATTACACTCAGAATTAGAATGACCTCGCAGATCCAAAGGCTTGACCTTTGAGAGAGGGTGCCGAGGGAGCTGGACATTCTGGATGACTTGCTCACTTGCCGCAATAGCGATTTGAGTCATCATGGAACCACAAGAGGAAGCCTCCGAGAGAATATACCGATGTAGCAGTCACCGCTCTAAGTCATGAGCAGATGGGGGCAAGCCAAGAAGAAGCTCATACAGGAGTTGTGTTTGGACCCAGTTGCGCATCAGAGTCAGTTCCATACAGCCACCATCGTAACCATTGTGGTTGACTTTCTCGAACATACCATTGAGGCACTTGAAAGCAAAGAGCCACCAGCCATAGATAGGACCGAACAGCTTGATCATGTCAACGTAGTGCATCGCCAGATGGTGGTTGATGACCAGATGGATGCCAAGACGCAAGCAGTGCTTGCAATACTGAACCAGGAAGTCATGTCCAAGTCGTGCTTCTGCCATAGAGATCGTGCAGGATGCAAGGATACGAATGCCTACGCAGAGTTTCAGTATGGCAGTATATAGTGACTTACAATTGCGAGACTGAGTTGGTTTGTGCTTGACATTGGATGGGAGGGGTGGCGCTCGATTGGGGATCTGGTCAGAGCTATCTTTCCATGTCCACCAAAGGAGGATGGGCGTGATATGGAGAAGCTGGCGCCATTCATCAGCCTTCTTCAATGATTGATTCTCACCAAGCTGTCCGAGTTTGCATGAGAACACTGATATTAATGCATGATAAATAATGACTTACATTCTTGGGTAACCTCATAACGTGGCTAGGCCACCAGACCGAGTTGACAAGATCTTCAAAATGTTGCTTCTGTGAACTGCAACCACCAGCCCCAAAAACATATAGCCTGAGAATAGAACCTGCATGAAAAGATGTGCGATTACACCTAGCAGCGCGAGTTAGTCCAAGATATTCAATAGAAAAGAAGATTACTACCCAGAAAAATGTTGTGCATGAAATCGAGAGCACATTGTATTGATGGTAGCCATCCAGTGAGCAAATTTTTTGTGCACCAGCGTATGCCGTAATTGTCCAGGATGTGATCTTGTCAGCGAGGTGGCACGTCCTTTGAAAGGAAAGACTGCCAGAGAAGTTGGAAGTCATCCTTCCGCACAAAGTCTATGATAATTTAGTGATGTGAACAGGACTCAGAATTCGCAATACTTACTTTCTGGAGTATAGCCAGAAGGTCTATGAATATCAGCCATGGTGATATCACACCAAGGGCACGGTTGCATGCTGTGGGTGTGAGAAGCGAAGCCACATGTTTTTCGGGCACCCAGAGTGTTGCAGTTATTGATGATTTCATCTGCGAACACCATTTGCGGTTCCTGTCCATAGATTTGCATCTCGACACCTGCCCAGAGTATAACATCATTGATAAATAGAGTATATGTGCACGACTCACCATTTTTTAGCGCTGAAATTTCTCTTGTAGACGGCTCAAGACAATGATTGAGCTGCAGCGCTGTTGGCTCCTTCGGGCCAGGCATGATACAAGTGCATATAATATTGCGCTGAAGGAAGTGCTCACGTATAGGGAGATCATTAATACAATAGTAAATAGGCCCCGTCAAATGGGGCCTTTCTAGCATACCAAACCTGTTGAAGTATAAGTTATTGTATGCATGAGTAATGTGTACACAAACTTACCAATCAGAATTCAAAGTCAAATGCAAGCCAAAGCGATGGCTGTTGAGGTTCTGGCCTCCTCCTTCAATGGGAACATCACGTACAGTACCACAACTGCCAGTTTTGCGCTGTATGCACGTCTTGCTCATGTTCCAGATGCTGCCATCAGAGATGTCTTCCATGAGGAAGTTCTCATCATCATTCCAGTTTGGAACGATGTTGCGGCTATCCTGGATCATTTGCGCAAAGCCTGGCCACATGAGAAATTGCTGCAAGGTGTCTATAATCGAGGTATGTGTCATTATCTTGATGGCGTGCCGATAGGGTTTGTTCTTTGAGTTGTTCAGTGTTTCCCAAACCTCACCAGAGCAATCAGGGAGTACGCAGTGCTCAGATGGGAGTGCCAGCATCTCCTTGGGGGTGTAGTGCTTCCAGCAGGCAGTACAAAGTGCATACTCCATGATATGCTGGTCAGCATCAAGGCCGAGGCGTCATTTGGTGCTGATGAGACTGCGAACCGGTCTTGGAAGCAGAGGGAGAGCACCAGCAATGTACAAAGAGTCGAGAGTCCCATTTAGCTGAGCTGTAGCCTGTTTAACAGTAGTGTTGCCATAGATATTCACGAGACAAGCCTCCAAGTATGCAATATGGACATGAGGTTCCTCTAAGAAGGCTTTGGGTACACTGTCAGGGCGATCAGCCTCATCTTGGTCAGTTCTGGGCATTGGTGTGTCTGGTAACGTTATAGGAGTAAAAATGTCATCAGTGGGGGGTGTTTCAGGTCACCCAAGAGCTTGATGATTGTCTTGATGAACAGGTGGGGTGACAGGCCTAGACTCGAGAGCTAAAGGAGACACTGATCTTGAGTTTGTGTCGGGGTGATTGGGAATCGGAGAGACAGTGGGGGATATAGGATCCATACTGAAGGATGGTCCAGGAGAACTAAAAGTGAAATCCTCTTTGTGGTCAGATGGTGTACTGGGCCGTATCGGAGAAGTGAGAGCATGGCTGTTAGACTGAGGCAGACAAGGAGGATAATGGCGCATATGAAGTCATTCATTTTGCCTGGTCTGAAAAATGAAGCCTCTATGATGGATTGAGCACCTTCCACAGTAGCATGGAATACACTCATTTCTCTATTTGATAGTGGTGTTCAGCAAAGAGAAGTATCAAGAAGAAAACATACGGCAGCCATGACAATTGTCCGAGTCTAAGGAATCTAGTAATAGCAACAAGCATATAAGATGGAAAGCGAGCATAGGAGAGCGTCATTGGTAACGTTGGCAGCAGCGTAGATGGCGGGTCAAATGGTCCTCAGCGCTAGTGTCGGACTTAGAATCATTTGAATGTGACGCGCACTCATTACAGCTCACGTGCAGGGAAAGTTGTCCCGGAGATAGCCAGTGATAGGCCCCGTTGGCTTCTGACCCCAGAAAACGCGACTTAGGGTGATTCCGCGCGCTTCGTGGGAACGGCGACTTAGCGACTCAATAGCGCACTGTCGGTACTCTGCGCACTAGCGACCCTAC
>KV425594.1:76301-92916 GCA_001632425.1 Neolentinus lepideus HHB14362 ss-1
TTACCCTTTGCTACCCCGGGCCTCGCAGCCATCTGACACCAAGGGCTTTGGTGTTTGCTTTGTGGTTGTGTCTACACTTTAGGTCTCTTTTCCGCGGGTTTCGTCGTGTGTCTGTGCGTATCACCGGGACAAAGATGGCATAGATATGCCTCGATCGTATTCCCAAATAGGCATATCTTAGGTGTATTTTAGGCACAGCTTATGATTCATCTGAGATATGATGTGAGCAGATTTTATGATTTTATGCTGTGCTGCTTAATACTTCATTTGCGGGTGTAGGCACATTCGTCAATGGCCAGCTGGTAGCGGTAGTAGCACCCTGTGAGTACTGAGAGCCTGATGAGCAGATGCAAGCCTCAGGGGTGTCGCAAAAGCAGACTCGGGTAGCCATTGGGACAAACAGGGCACTGGTAGAGCTCACACATATTTATTATGATTTTCTTGGAATTTCTTGGAATTTTCTTTGTCGCCAAAGAGCGCGACGAGTATACCTTTCAGCCGGTAAGTGAGACGCGTCAGCGTGTCATGTCAGTTCACGCACGTGATGTTTACCTGTTATGTCCATCACATGTGATTCATTCCCACTTCGCAAAGTCTTTAAAGCGACTTAGGGCGACTTCAAAGTCTCACGAAGTCATACAAACTCGAAGTGGACTAAAGTCCACTTTAAAGCACTTCACTTCAGGAACAACACTACTTAGTAGGCGAGCAACTGTCTTTAATGGAGACTTGTACCGGTTTCATTTACGCGCCTTAGAAGCCTCCCTTGACTCAGTTCATCGTCCGGAAAAGGTATAAGCAGCACATGCCTCCATCTCAAAGAGGAGGTCAGTGACCGACACAATGGGTGGCCGATGCCGCACGTCGGCAGACTCCTCCTGCATCTTGCAGCTACGAGTAGGGTGTAAAAAAGCGCTGATTTTCCTATTCCACAGCTACCGATGAATATGTTAACATCATTCCCCTTTTCGACTTCACGAGAAAGTGTAACTTGGAAATCTCGCAGACTCATACCGAAGTTTAAACTGATACCACTGATCTGAGCCAATTTTCGGTATGGTAAGTGGATTATCAGACATTCGAGGTTGGATAGATACATAAATTAAGCCACAGAGCAGTAGTCTAAAGCATATTGCAGACGAGGAAGATAAAACAACACAGTGCAAAAGAGCCAGCCGGTGTGTGCCGGTGCGACCGCCACAATATGCACGTGGTGCCATTGCATCGGCGCGAGCCCCCCTGAATCAGGTAACTGTCGTTTCCTAAACGGGCGGAAGGGAGGACTCCCTAGCGTGCATCGGAAATATGCACTAGCCTACCGCGTATCCTCAGACTGAGATAGGCTAGTCGAGATGATGGATAGCGTTGGCAGTAGCTCCCGAAAATCCAAATTCCCACACAGCCACTTCCCTAATTTGTGCAGCTTGTCCGGATTGGTACAGGCGGTAGATCTCTGCTTCAGATGCATTGTGGCTGAACGCATCCTAGGTCTCTCTGCACTCAGGTTGCGTCGTCTGTACTCTTCATTTCTGGCTACATGTATTCTTTACTAGCTCCTAAAGAACATTAATGGAATCTACTGTGTCAGAAACTCTTCAGCCTGAAGTCGGCACACGGGAATGGTACCAGCATGTTGTCGCGCCAGCGCTGAAGTACCCTCGATTACACGACTTTCAGCTCGAATTGGCACTTGCAATTCAGAACGGCTTAGACGGAGCCATTCTGGCATCGTGTGGGATGGGAAAATCAGCCTGTTTCTATGTCCCCGTGAAGGCTGCAATACTAAGACACGGAGAAGCACTCATGATTCTTGTTGTCCCCACGAAAGCATTAAGTGAAGATCAGGTGAGTATACTTAATCAATATTACTGTCCTACTCATTATAAACTATAATATATTGTTTATAGGCCAAATCCACTAATGCACGAGGCCTTCGAGCCGTCGCGATCAACAGAGACACCATGTGAGCCGCCCTAAACGAGACACCACCAAGAAAACTCTTGAAACATGCCAGTAGACATAGATGCCGTAGTTTGCGAACCGGGAGTTACAGGCCAAGAGCCATCAGAGAATACAGAAACCGGGCTGTCTAGCAGAAGGGTGCGCGAAGAGGGAGCAATAAATTGCACCTGTTGAAAGATTGGTTTATTCGGCCCTTCGTAGAACTGGAATTCAACTGCAGATGCGCTGCGTTGGTCAGTGGTGAACGCGCTGGATGGACAATCCGAGTCATTGCCGAATGGTTCAGATAAAATATCTAATTCTGAAAGGGTGTCTATAGGTGAGTCGGAATTGTCTAATATATGCGGAGGGTCTGGTCGAGGAACTCTGAAGTTGTGGAACATGTTACCAGAGGAAAGAACAAGATGTTGGACTTAAGAGAATTCAAGCGATGGCGCGAGATCGCTAGATCTAAGCTGTCTTACCGGATTGAGCAACATTGAACTAATGGGGAATACCGGTACTATTTTTAACTGACGCGCGAAACTTTCGGGAGCTACTGCGAAGGCTATCGGGAGACTAGACAAGTCTCCCTGTGAAGCCCGTTGCTCGCCTACTCGGATTCACTGAGGAGACGTCGCTCGCAAGTCTAGACTGAGACACATTCAGTCGGGCAGGGATACATACCTGGGGGCAGCTCGTTGAGCGAAACTCAACGAATTTCGTGCTGTCTTCCAGGTATGTCGAGTCTTCACACTCAAGCCAGTCCTCTCCCGATAGTCTGACGAATTTTCGTGCTGTCTTCCAGTGCGCTACGCTACAACGCGTTACCCACCCACCTCTCCCGTATCTGTACTTGTTTTTTTTTGTTCTGATGTATTTACACTAACATCGAAAAAATAAAATACCTGAGTGGCCCCGAACTCTCAGTTCGGGGCTGCTGCGTTCACGCTAATCAGTTGTCCTTGCCTCTGAGAGGTGACGAGGATTAGACGGATTTTGTTTTAGATCGGCATGGCATGTGCGTCGGAGTCGAAGTTATTCCCAGTACTAGATGGGGGTCCTGATTCTCCTTTTACCATAAAGCGTTCTATTGAACACCTTTGTAACTAAGCTAGTGAGACATAAGAGCGGGTATGTATTGCTCGACGAATAGCTGGCTTGATTCGATTTACATTCCGCCTCTCGCAGACGATGGGCTTAAATGCTGCTAAAATGACGCCTTAAATGGATTCGAAGCGGGGTAATCACGCTACACTTTTAAAACGAACTGGTAAACAGACACTAAAACAGCCTTACAAGCCCACCGTGACTTCCCCTAGATAGATAGCAGCAGATAGGCTGCGCAAAGTAGCATCTTTGGTCGATGACATGTCTATGTATGTCTGATATATATGCTTCAAGTACTGGCTAATTGTCACTATGATTGACTTCAAATATTGGGAACTGTCACGGAACCTTTCTCAATCTTTATAATAGACCAACATTCGTCCTAAGAACAAACTAAGCACCACAAACTCGGATGGCCATCACACCGGCGCTGGCAACACATTAGCTTGTCTTGGAACCCTCTGAAGCTCAGCCATAATTACTCGATAGTGATACATTGTAGCTGGCGTCCGTCATCATATACAACAATGAAAACGGGTTGCATGTTACAGAAAGTGTGATTCATGGGGCACATACGCATGATAGACTTGTTCATATGTTTTGACTACAGATTTTATCCAGGTAAATTCAAACATCAGATCATTCAATACTATGAAAAGGACAACATGAGTCAGATGCCAATACACTGCCGGAGGTCTACTCACGATAGTCAGGACGTTACGGACGGCCGGGAGGCCCGATGTAGCGTCTATCATCTCTAGGATCCACCGGCGGGTACACCCTGCTGGTGTACGGCGGCGGCGATCTAGGGACAGGAGCCCGCCTGTCATATGATCCATATCTATCAGCATCTGCAATCTGCCTATCGCGTGTATAATCGCGATCTCTCGGAGGTGGGCCACCGGAAGCGAAGCCAGGACGATCGTAGTAACTACCAGTCGAGATACTTGGGGGAGGAGAAGGAGCACGCGATGGGTAATCTGAACTTGGGGGAAGAGTGTCCCTGCGCGGAGGTGAATAGTAACCGGAACTATTGCCATAAGGCTCATCACGAGCCCTCTTGAAAGGAGGAGGCCGTAAATCATCTGCCGGACCAGGAGCACGACGGATCGGGCTGGGGCTTCGCGGTCGAACCCGGGAGATGGGAGGAGGACTAGGATCGCGGTAGGATGGTCGATCAAAGTCACGAGGATAGCCAGCTCGCTCCTCAGGATAAGGATCAGCTAATCTGGAACCCACCGGCGGGCGCATAGGCTCTACACGAGACGCTGCAGGCGGCGGAGAATATGGTCTTCGTTCTCTGTCGTAAGGCGGCCTCACAGGAGGCGAGGGTTCACGTGTATAAAAGCCTCTGTCTCTCTCATACTCACGCGCAGGTGGCGGCGGCCCGTTGCTGCGTCTGTCCCAGTCAGGGTCCCTGGGGTCTCTTATATCTCTAGGGTCTCTATCCCTATAGTTCCAGTCTCTGCTATCCTCGTAATAGTCACGTCTCGACTCAGCAGGGAAACGCCTGTCAGCATCTGCAGCAGGAAGAGGAGGCGGATCCCGCGTCCACGACGCACGCTGCGCAGGCGAGCGGTCTCGGGGCGGAGGCGGGCTCCGGCGATAGCGACCAGGACCAGAGTCAACATCCATCACGTCTGAACGCCTGTCATCGTATGGGGGCCTATCGATGTCAGCACGCGGAGGGGGTCGCATGTCAGGCCTCTCCCTAGAAGCATCACGGGGCAAAGGTCGATAGTCACGAGGAGGAGGTTGCAAGCGGCGAGGCGAGGGCGAACGAGGCTCTCTTTTGGGAACGAGTACATCACTACGGACAACCGAGATAGACCTACGTGGAAGAGTATCTGATGCACGAGGCGGAGGGGGACGACGGTCGGCTGGAGGGGGAGAAGGCCTGTAGCGATCACCTCCAGGTGGAGGACCAGGGCGGTCACGCCTATCATCAAGAGGTGGACCCCGGTCACCGACAGACAGAGGTCGACCGCGATCAGTAGAATCAAGTGGCTTAGGTGCAGAGCGTGAAGGACGGTGATCACGATCAGCAAGAGGAGGTGCAACGGAACGAGGAGGCCGATCATCTGGGAGAGGCGCCCGAACAGGACGTTCATCTGGCGGGCTAGGCGGACGCTTGTCAGGAACAGGCGCAGGACGAGCAGCACGGTCATCCAACGCTCTGCCTGGAGGAGGATGACCGCCAATCCGGTCTTGCAAAGGAGGCGGGGGGGGTCTACCACTTCGCTCTTCGATCGCAGGCGGAGCACGACTATCAGCTACAGGAGGCGGTACTCTGCTACCGCGATCATCAGATCTTGCGTTGTCCAGAGATGGTCTACCACTATTGCGGTCTTCGGGAGGCGGTAGGCCTCGGCGATCATCTACCGGTCTCGCAGTGCGACTTTCAGTAAGACCTAACACAGAAGCGCGAGTATCGACAGCCTGAGAGGGACCACGAGTAAGAGGAGCAGCACGATCATCACCAGGAGGTGGCGGTGGCCGCATCTGTCTGTCTTCAGGAGCAGGAGGACGGGTCGCACGGTCGTCCGGTAAGCTAGGTCTTGCAAGAGGCGCAGATGGTTCGGGACGTCTGTCAACGGCCGTAGGTTCATCTGACGGCTTCGTGTCGTATCGACGCGGAGGTAATGGATCCGAGCGCCGTGGTTCGTAGTGTCTGCCTTCCGGAGGTCTTCTGCCGTTACCAAGTGGTTCCGGTGCTCTAGAACGATCGTCGGGACGCCGGTCGTCTCGAGGACGATACCCATCCACACGGCGATCTCGATCGAACTCACGTTCTCGTTCACGGTCCCTAATGCTGTCCCTATCACGGTCTCTGTCATAGGGCCTCTGATCCCTTGAGGGAGGAGGACCGCGAGGGTCACTAGCGCCAGAACGGTCAGAAAGTCGACTAAGGGGTGGCGGAAGGGGACGCTCTGTCTCAGCTCGTCCGCGAGAGTCATCCCGACTGTGAGAATCTACCCACGTAGATTTCGTCTCAGGTCTTGAGTCATCCTTACCATTACTGCCAGACAACCTAGAAGCAGGCGGTTCCTGCCTAACAGTAGAACCCGCTTCGCTGTTGAGAGACCTATCTGGTACGGGACGAGTAGAAGGGAATTGATCGGATATTGTTTGACTTGAAGTATGATTTGCATGCGACGCCTCCTGACGAGCACCGGGCACTTCAGGCTTGTTGCCAGATGGCAATTCTTTGACCGGTCGGATCCCATCATTCCTGTCGTTCGACAGCGAAGTCGTGTTCTATACACGGACAGATCAGTAATAGAGAAGACAACCGCGGCCTGGGAAGTCAAAGCACATCAGTTATGGATTGAGTGGCGCTCACTGAGGTTTGGAGAATAGGCTTCCTGTCCCAAGACTCGCTTCGAGGTTGAGTTGAATTATTCGGGGCAACACCGTTCGAGTGACTCATCGTAGGGGTTCCCATAGTGTCTTGAGGAATTTGTTCAGGATGAGGAGGCACCTGAGATATAATAGCATTGGAACTGTCGCGAGGTCCCAAGTAGATGCTCGCCAGTGCCGCTGGGTTGGGAACAGGCTTGAAAACCTCGTGTTGATTGTTCTTGATCATATCCTTGAGCTTCTCCAGAATTTCCAAGTCATTTTTGCCAGGCGGGAGGGGCATAGGCTGTTGTTGTTGTTGTTGTTGTTGTTGTTGTTGTTGCTGCTGCTGGTAGAACTGGTACGAAGTCCCAACAGGTGCAGACATAGCAGACATATAGTTGTTGTTGGGGAAAGCAGGATAGCTATGCGACATCTGGAAACCGCTGTTTGAACCTTGACCAACGAAAGGCGCCGACATCGACACAGCCAATTTGGGAGGGTCCTCTGAGGGAGTCGGTACTAGGAAAGCAGTGCTTGGGTCCTCAGTCAACGTGGTAACCGTCCTCTCGCGGTTCATGCTGTTGCGGGCCTTGCGTTTTTTGTTTTGTCGTGTCGCCATCCCTTTATGTACTTGTTTGCCCTCCTGCGCTCCGTGTAGTCAGAACTCCGTCCGAACCGCCGCAGACGTAATTCAAGGCCGCCCGTCGACCCTGAGACCCACCGAATTACCCTAACGTCCAGCTGTGCGTTGCTGCAAGAAGATCAGCTTTTCTGTCTAGAATGTAGAGAGAATAAGCAAGAAAGCAGTGGATAACAACAACAGACGCTGTGTTGGGAGAAGGAAAGAACAACGGCGAGCCAGATGGGCTGATATAAGTCATCCGGTCACCTGCCGGTAAGCGTGTGAGACACTTCGGACATACGCCGACCTCAGAAACTGGATTACTGCATATACCATTGCAAGAGACAAGAAAGTACTGTATATTTGATTCTACTTCTGGTATTCTATCGTAACACCCGACCGAAAACAATGAAAAAGTCCTTTAGTCTACATCCATCTCAGACGGCCCCTGGGGCTCCTCCGGCTTCTCAGCCTTCGTCTCCTCGGGCTGGGGCTGCTGCTCCTGCTTGGGCGTCTCCGTGCCAGGCGCTGGCGTAGGCTTGGGCTTGGGCTTCGTGAGGATGGGGGTGGCGAAGTATATGATCTCCTCGCGCTTCTTCGTGATGTCCTCCGACTTGAGCACGGGGTCGACGTTCTTGGGTCGCTCGGACTGCCGCGCGATTTGGTCCTCCAGCCACTTCTGCACCGTCGCGCACTTCTCGACGACGGACTGCTTATCCTTCTCGTCAATGTGCGCGTACTTCTCGTCGCCCGACGTCGCGTAGCTCATGTACGTGTTGATCGTCTCGCGCAGCTGGCTGACGTTCTTCGCCCGCTCCTCAGTCTCGCGCCATCGTGCGACGATGGGGTTGCCGATCTTCTTGGCAGCGTCGAGACGAGATATGTACGCGGACTTCGTCGCATCCTCACCTTCTTCCGAGTACAGCCAGTCCTCGGCCTCTTGTAACTGCCTGAGGAGCGCCTCCTTTTCCGAATCCTGAACGTAGGCAGCGTAGCGTTCCTCGAGCTTGCCGCGCATGTCGTAGACGTACTCCTCGAGAGCGTTTTTAGCATCCTGCGATCGGCACGTCAATTACATGGCAACGTAACGTGTACGTCAAAGTACGAACCTCAGTGTCCATGACCAACTTGTCAGCGGCGTGCATCTGAGCCTCCTGCTCCCTCATCTTCTCCACAAGACTCTTGTCCAGGGCAGTGTTACCTACAACAAAGGGCACATCCTTCTTGACAACCTTCCTCTTTTTCAGCTGAGCCTGCTGAGCTTCACTGTCAACTTCCATAGTGGCATCCTCCTGCTCGACGGTCTCCTCAATGTACGCCTGCTCGAAGCTGACGGTGCCGTGCGTGTTCAACCTGACTTTCAGCTTGACGCAGGATAGATCGCCCTTCGCGTCGGCAGTGACGCCCTTGGCTGTGAAGCGCGAAATCCAGGGATTGACACCACCAGGCAGCTGGGATACGTCGGCATACGCAGCCTCGAGGTCGAACGCCGACTTCCGGTAGTAGGTTAACACCTTTGTGGACGGGATAACATTACCCTTGGGGAACACCACCAGCTCCGTATCCTCATCCGTATCATCAGGTGAACGCTCCCAGGACACTTTGATCGAGTACGGCTGGATGTCATGCATCGTGAACTCCCTCACACGGAAGACGGGTGAGAGCATCGCGCACGTGAACGTCGCGCCCCGCGCGCACGCCTCATCCTGGTTCAGTGTGGTCTTCAGCACCTGGTCGGGGAACGCACTCTGGATCTTCGCGCGCACCGCGGGCACACGCGTCGACCCACCAATGAGCTCGACGGAGTCAATTTGGTCTAGCGAGATCTTCGCGTCCGCCAGCGCACGCTCGATGACACCAGGAATACGGTCGAGCACGTGTGCGATAAGCTGCTCCAACTGTTCGCGGCCGAGCTTCGAGGACGCGTCGATGTCATTCATGATGGACTCAACAGAGAGATTGGCTTCGGGGTTGGCGGAGAGAATCTTCTTCAGCCGCTCACAGCCGGCCGCCAAGCGGAAGGTGGCCTTAGGACTTGAGAGCACGTCGATCTTGTACTTCTCCTTGAACTCCTCAGCGAAGTGCTGGACAAGGGCGTAGTCAATGTCCCGGCCGCCGAGGTGACGGTCGTACGCGGTCGCCTTGACCGTCAGCTGGCCCTTCGAGAAAGCGACAACAGACACGGTCATATTTGAATGGCCGACATCGACGAAGACGACGTGCCGCGGGTTCTCCGCCTCAGGCAGGTCAGACTTGGTGATGCCGTAACCGAGCGCCACCGCAGTCGTGTCGTTGACCACACGCAGGCAGTTCAGGTTAACGATGGCTGCGGCGTCGAGGATGGCTCGTCTTTGGACTTCAGTGTACCAGCCTGGAACCGCGATGACGATGTCACTGACGCCAGTCTTGAGTTCACTTGCGGCGATGTCTCGTAGCTTGCCAAAGTACATCGCTGCTAATTGCGTTGCCGAGAATTGGTGCTCCTCGTTTTGATACCGAACCTGACGCACCGTCAGACCTCATCCGGTTACGAGATGCGGGCACGTACCTTCACCCCGACGCTACCACCCACATCCACCAATTGCGCGTTGATAAACTTTTTCTCCATCTCCTGTATCTCTGGATCATTTAATGTCCGACCGATGAGCCTCTTCAGAGAGCCAATCGTGTTTTTGAAGTTGGACGTTTCTTGCGTCTTGGCGGATTCACCGATAGCTCTTAGTTTCGGCCCAAAACCAACGAGAGACCTATTATACTCAATAAGTACATTAGGCTGTATCCCAAGTAATGGAGAACATACGGTGTTGCGCGATTAGACACCTCATTAACAATGATATCGATACCACGATTTCTAGCGACACCAATCTATGCAGCAAACAGGATGTCAGGAGACCACTCGGCTCTCGGCTGGGTACCATCATACCAACACACCTTACTGTGAAGTGAACCGAAATCAACGCCAACGACGGCCATTATGACAAGTGGATTCTGAGGAAGAGAGAAGAAAGATGGGGTACAAAACTCTGAGGACAAGCCTTACAGCGCTGCTCATTTTGATCCATTTCCTGTTTCGGCGACGTTCCCGAGGATTCTACCGCGTTCCAAACTACATCGCATTGCTACGTAGCTATGTGCCGGAAGAATGTCTGCCACGAGTACCGTTCTTCTCCGTTGACTGGCGCACAGTGGAAAAGTTACTAAATATCCAGAGACGACATTTGTTCAAAGAAATGGTGTATGAATCATTGGAATGCGATTTAGCGAAAAAGGCACTTACAGCTCTTGCGCTTCACGCTCGCGTGCTGACTCCCACGCAGCAAGCATCCTCCGAAATGTAATCGGACACAACTCGGACACGTAAGATTCCTAAGCTATCGATGCCATGAGGCTGCTGCAATGCGCGGGCCTGCATGTACAGGAACAAGAATGGTCATGCCAGGTCGTCTGCCATGGAACATATCGATTACTCACCAGATAACAGCGGAGTCGGCGCTTTCAATAACTTGCTATTAACGGTCGACTCTGCAGACGTATCTGGGCAGCTGTGACCCTCTGTAGCTAACTGGCTGCAGTTATGTAGGCCTTCGTCAGCTCTAGGCCGTCTGATCATAAGGGCGCAATTCCCGGTCTACTTGAGAACCAGTCCAATCTGGTTACACCGACAATTGTCCCGAACCGTATATTAGGTAAATCGGACCTTGATCCAGCGGGAAACACTCACTAGAACAGTCAAAGTTCTGGTGGAAAATAAGATGTTCTCTGTAGCGTCGACAAACTCCTTCGGATACTTCCGTGAGACCTTGCGACGACTTGAGCGAGCCAACAGCAGGTCGCTCAGGTCTCAAGAATCCCGTCAGCTGCAGATCGTTATTGGCATATCAAAACAATCATAGCATCGCTGAAATCGTCAGCCATGGGGTTCTGGTAGTCAAATCCACAGCTGTCATCGCAGCTATCGATGGGCACTCGTCCGGGTACGACGTCGCGAGCAAATATCAAAACAACCAATCTAATCATCAATGTTATCATGTCGATTTGCTTGTGAACAAACATAGGATACCTTCATGAGTTCACGTACTCGCCGTGTCCAGACCTGACGTCTTTTTGTCTACAGGCAGTGATACATGTTCACAAGAAAATTGACCATTTCTTCTTTCATAGATTTAAAGGCAGCAGTAGGGAAGAAGAGCAAACATATGTTACGGAGCGCTGTACGTCGCAACACGCGACTAATAAGACCGCGTCGGTCACGTGATACTGTCACATGCGCTGTGGCTTTGAGCACCTTGTCACAAACCAGCAGATCTGGATACAACCTTGTCAACCCCATATTACGCCACAAAATTTCTTAATTATCTTAGAGGCAGTGTCATGTTGGGTTGGGGGGCCGCCGCGGGTGACCGTATGAATAAGAGATTAACGATGAATGGTATATAGTAATTACTTGTTGCACGGTACACGATCGCCCTCCGGGAAACCGACCGCTCGGGAGGAGCGCAGTCTGATTCTACGTTTGCTGAGTTCATCACAAGAGGTCATGCATTATTCAATGGGTATCATGTTACAATTCTCGAAGTTCTAGCAATGCACCCCGTGGGTACATATGCTCGCAATGGATGTGCGTGGCGGCTCTGCGGGATGTTACTAGCTCCACAAGATCAGCTCCTTCACTACAGAATGTCGGGATACTATTGAGCACTTGAAAGGAGTTAGGCGACTGACACCCGATACCTGGTGTCAGAAGACACTGAACCCTCCCTGAGTCAGTTATGTACTTCCACGCCAATCCCATTCGTATATGGCACTTCTCCATCTTGCTAGTCTTCGGATTTCAAGACATCAAACGTTGCCAGGATGCGTGCGATGACAATCCAGGCGACAGCGTCTACGAAGTGCCTTCCAGGACAAATGCTGTTCTGTACATCAGACACCGTGACGCTCCGTGGACGAATTGTGAAGGTCAGACTCACCGTCTACCCATCCCAAAAGCCGTACGCGGGTATGTGTCACCTCGGATAGCCCCATATGTGTTCAAGAAGCGTTCAGGTTTAAATTTCTCGGGCTCATCGTAGACCCGCTCGTCCATGTGTATCGCCCTGGACGAATTGTGGTCAGGGTGATACCAAGCAAACAGCCGATGGATACTACTATGTGTTCATGACTATAGTCGCACATGGGAAATTCCAGTTGACCACGATTAGAAGCACACCGTTAGAGAACTACCGAGACCAATTACCTTTGGGTATGAAGTACCCCTCGTAGGTATCTGCTTCTGTTGTTGCGTGAGACACGCCTATACAGCGTTACGACCCTTGGTTAGCCAGTGCGAACACCTGTTGATGCTTACCGAGAGGTGTGACTACACGCCATCTTAAAACCTCCCACAAGACGGCCTCCACATAAGGTAGTGATCTTCTATCATCAAATTCAGGAAGCCGACTTTTTCCAACGACCCCGTCAATCTCTTCCTGCGCTTTCCTCTGCACATCGGGACAAAGTGACATAGCCAAGAAGAACCCATCGATTGCCGCCGTGGTCTGATGCCAGTCAACATGAATTCACACTCCAATTAATGTTTACTTACTCCATCTGTACCGGCTACGAAGGTAAACAGTCACTTCAAGGCTTTGTAGACATGTCTACGTGTACTTTACCAATGTAACCCACTCTGGTAACACCTTTGACCACTTCCTCCAGCGGGTGAGAGTCGTTTCTCGATGGCAAACACCCGAGAAGCTGTGATGTAATACATTTCATTCCGATGCCAGAAATCTGCAGCGGGATTCAACAATGCAGAGAAGGGCAAAAAAAAAAACTGGAGATCACCCACCATGTTCGATTTTGCGAAATTGAATGGCTCATTTTGGAGTTCAGTCACCAGCCCAAGGCAACTCGCAGCATAGGCTTTGAACTGCAATCCGGGTAACCAAGATAATAACTTTCTTACTAGAGCTTGGAGTTAGCGCGAATACTTCTAATAGTGGAGGCCCATGCGTGCATACCTTCTGGGACAAGGTCGACGACGGATGCCCCGGGAAGGATGAAATCCGATATCATTCTTAATGCTTGCTCTACTAAGTACACGAAATGATCATCCTCTTCGGTTATCTTGTATCCGTAAAGAATAAGCATCATATCTGCGGCAGCAAAACTGGTGAGGATATCAACTCCCTGTCATGTAGTGACCGTGCAATTGTACGCACTGTTGAACATGTTTCATGAAGCCATCCTGTGTGTACAGGAGCCTGACTAGGAGCTCTCGCGACTTCTCAGCGATGATCGGAAAATAATCAACGACTTTCTCCGCTCGAAAGACTTGGTGGAAAAGTCGTCTGTATGTGCGCCATTCACTGCCGTAGGGCTTGAAGCCAAGGTTAAAATCAAATCCCATCCTGATCTTAAAAGGAGTCAAATAACCACAACAAATAGTGTACTCGGAGCATACAAGTGCAACATGTAGAATTGGGGTCTGCTCGAATATATGTTTGAGCGCGTCTCCAGGAGGTCATTCGCAATCTTTGCCGAATTGATAATAATGACATCTTCGGTCAACAAACGAGTGTATATTATGTCGCCTTGGCCCGAAGTTCGTCATTATCCGATAGAATAGGAGAAAGACAGTGCTCACCGTACTGACGGTCCCACTCAGTGTACGTAAACCATGGGTGCTGTGCAGGAACCTGGAAATAGTTACCAACGATGGGCCATGGCTTCGGTCCTGGCGGGTGAAGCAAGCCAAGCGGGTTTACATCTCGCCAATAACGATACCTCTTGACAATAAGTAAGAACACACTGAAAGCAACAATGACAAGAGCACCCAAGACAGTCATGTAGGGATTGAAGAGCAGAGAGTAACACAGCTTGTGATCCCTGTTTATTTCAGCGAGATTCCTCGGGAAAGTGGGCTTTGTGACCACAATAATTAGCTGTAGGTGCCCTCGACTGCTCTTGAGCGTTCTCACGTCAGTGGATGTCCCAGAAGATGAACTCATGACTCACATGACAAACGGTGTCCAATCACAACACCAAGTATTTCGCAGTTATTCAGAGAGGCAATGGTTATTCCGGACGTGTTCCGCAACACCCCAATACTTGCAGGTAGTGGGCCATTGCATGCATGGCAGGATTTTCGAGTCCTGAGCATACAATTAATATTATATTTATATAATTTAATATATATGAATAATGTGGTTATGCTTGCACCAATAATCCAGAATGACAAATGAACAATTTCATGCAAATATGCAAAGACAATCAGATTAAGGCCTTTATGCAATCAAATTTCTCATGTTCATAACCACCACCTATGGTTTCCAAGTCCATCACATAGCAAGTTCAAAGGCCAGTGCAAGTCAACAAAATTTGCCATATTTGGAAATTGATTAACTAATCATGGGAAACTAGCCAAACAGAGCAAAAAATTACAATTCAAATGGGTACCCACTCAAAAGTGCCACATTTGGAAGCTGATTAGCTAATTTGGGTGATGCCAAATTGGTCCAACCCCTTCCACCGATCTCCCTGATTTTATTTGCATTTTTAGATAACTTTTCTGGGTTTTATCCAAGCATCAAGATGCCATCCCTATATATATCTGTCAGCTATTTTTAGCACTGTGACAAACCCAGGTGGCTTCAGGAATATATTCAGATTTATTGCAATTTGTCAAGATTTTTCTGGGCCAGGCAGCGTAGAGCTAGACTATTATTATCCTCACAGATCTGGGTGCAGGGCAGGCCAATTCAAACCCAACGTGACTTCCAGAAGGATTGGCTACCCTATATAGACATAATACTATTATTATGCTCGAGCACCATATAGTTGCAGTGGTTCATTAGTAGCTCTAAAGGACATTGTTTAGTGGGTCAGTACTACTACACTGGCTGGAATTAGTAACTGACCATACCTAACAAAATACTCTGACCATACAATGTATACTGCAAGCATATGGCACAGCATTCTGATGAAAAAACAAAGCAAACAATTATGATCTAAATGGGTACCCACTCAAAAATTGTGATATCAGGAAGCTGATTACATAATAGTGGAAACCTACTCCTGGAAACAGACAGAGCCAACAATTCTGATTCAAATGGTATCCACTCAAAAATTGCCACTGGGGAAGCTGATTACATAATCACAAGAAACCACCCCTGGAAACAAACAGAGCCAGCAAATCCAATTCAAATGAGTACTCATTCAAAAATTGCCACATCAGCAAGCTGATTACACAATCACAAGACACCACCCCTGCAATCAAACAGAGCCCAGTATTCCGATTCAAATGGGTACCTACTCAAAAATTGCTATTTTAGGAGCCCCATTACCTAATTTGGTACTACTACCTGGATATACCCCCTCTCAGCAATTCTCCTGAATTTTTACGCATTTTTAGGCATTTTCCCCATTTTATTAGAGCCTGCAGTGGACATTTTTCCACAGCCCAGATACATCTCATAGTCATTTATAACCCTACCAGTGCCCAAGAATATATTCTCATTTTTCGCAATTTTCTACACTATTTTTGTGGTTATTGGTGTACTATAGTGGCTGAAATTCATGAATGATTGTATAATGCAGTCAGAATATTATGTAACCCAGCCAAGCAGCCGGCGGATGAAGACAGACAACACAAATATCAATGACGCACTTGGTGTTTGAAGGCAAAACTCTATGTATGTCATAGCCTGTCGCAGCGGCACAGCATTTCGATCGACCAATCAGAAAGCCAGAACTCCAGTCGACGCGAAAAAGTTCGCGCCACATTGGTTCCCACAGTAAGAAACACGTTATTGATCCACCCAGCAGAAACAAATCCACAAGGACCCACATAGGGGTCCTAAATTAACAAAAGTATTTACATACATTCTGTTATAGGTGTATATAATATATTTGGAGTCTCAGGATGAACGGAGGGCATTCAACGGAGCCTCACGCGGAATACGTTAAAATGAGACTACAAACCATTTTTGTAGTCAACGCTACGGACGGAGTTCCAAAATTTGTTACACATTTTGAAGCGTAGCTACAAAATAAATTCGCACGTCTTCTCGGCACAAAGTTTCCCACGACTATCAAATTTCGGCTCAGTTTCCAGGCTAAAGAAACGCCTCCTTCGTAAACTCAGGACTCGTAATTTAGCATATTTATGGATGAGCCGACCAGGAGTTATGCTGACGGCATGTCACCCCCTTTCCCCACAGCCGCACGAATCAGGGACTCGATTTTCCGGTTTGTGGCATTGTTGACAGCACGACTGACACTCTATACAGTCCCTGAAGGTCGCACTTCGCTTAAGTGCCACATCGCTGTTTCTTCGATGACAAGCATATACCTCATGCCCCGAATCATCCCTCATCTTGCTCAGATTGAAAGCAGTAAGCACTTGCACGGCTGCGGTCCATACAGCAATGTCTCTAAAATGGCCAAACGGACATACTAAGCAGGAACAACATCAGGAAAAACCTACCCTGCTGATCAGTCCTATTCATATGTATTTAGCTCGAAACATACCTGATTATATATAATTATGCCCAATATCACATTAGTTCTTATTCGACAGTGGACGCTGGCCTCCCGGCACATTAGATCTAATTACCC
>KV425594.1:94006-183996 GCA_001632425.1 Neolentinus lepideus HHB14362 ss-1
GACGATGCATTATTGCCACACTGAACACTGCATCTGTTTCTGCTACTCACCAGTCTGCATCTAATATTGCTTCGATGCTTACATCTGTAGGACATCAGTCAAATCCTCTCTCGCCTGGATCTGACTCCATATCTTCAAACTCGCCATCTGAAACTGGTGGTTCATCCCGGAACTGACTGCTCTTTGCTACCGCATCCCGGGCCTAATAGTTCTTCAATCCCGCAATCGGGAACTGATGCATTGGATATCGGGTGCAGGGAAGCTCAGGAGGGGTTTGTCATGAATCTTGGTTCTGATGGGTGAGCGTGCCTCCTCGCTTTGGGTTTTGTGCTCATGTTTCGTGCTTTTGATTTTTGTGTTTGCTCCGTATTCATATTCGCTCTGTACTCATATATGCACCTTCTCCATACTCGTATATGCACCCCTCCTCCTCCTCTCACCCCACTTTGCACCTCCCTCCGCCCAGGCAGACCCGCACCCTCTATCATTTCTCCTTTCCTTCTTGCTTGCTCATAATATGTTCGTTGGGAAAGATGGTGCGGTGTGGTTCAGATGGGTGTGAGTGTGGTTCTATACTGGTGTAGGTGGGCGGGTGCTCGTGAGAGATGGTGCACACTGGGTCCGCTTCTGTTCGTTCATCCATTCGCTTTTGCTCCCGCTCTTCTAATCATCGTTGTCTTGTTTTATTTTGAGCCCTCTCTTGGTTTCGAGCCCTTCCTGTGTCCATCTGTATACAAACTAGGGGCCCGCTGTGCCCGGCAACTAGCGGACATTGAGTACGGTATTAGACAACACAGACTCTTTCTATATGAAATCCCTTCGTAGATCGACATACATATACGACACAGGTCTGATATAACTAATCAAGTCAAACTCGGTTCTAACTTGAAGTAAAGATATATATATTGTTAAAGATTCAGTATAATTAGACACAATTTGTATGAATTTGGCGCGGCACTCAGTAATCTGGTCCAATAATGAACATTATATCTGTTAGCTCGTCTTAGAACTAATTAGTGCTTCTTTAGACCTAATCAGTGCGGGAGGTTTTTCCTGATGAATTCAAATGCCGACCGTGGATGCATGCATCAAGGGAGAAGACGAACACACATAAAGGAAACTCTGGATACCATCCGGGTACCTGGCGGATGAAGGCCTCTACGAAGGAAAGAGAGGTTCTGCCGTGAGACAAGGCAGTCTGGCGCTGTTGATATTTGCATTGATCGCCACTTGCGGCTCGTTTTGGCCTTGCATTGTAGAATCGTAGCGGCGCAACATTTTTAGTGCAAATGGATCGTCATACTTACGGATCATCCCGGTATAGCGCACGTATCCCGCCTCGATTACATTGTGAAGAGCCAGCATCAGCATCATCCGTGAGTCATCCAGACTTCACATCTCCAACCGACTTACTGTTTCAGCAATGGGTGTATCGCGGTTGAAACAATGACATATGAGGCACATGAAAGGGCCGTACAACGCTCTCGACATCTACATTGCAACAGGTCGATGTAATTGAGCTGCAGCCTCTCCGGACTGTGTTTCACGGGATCAAAGACATGCTCGGGAGCCCGTCAAAGTTCATATCAAGGGGGCCAACTCTTCGACGCACCTTCCGGCTCAGACCGTACTGATCGACAAAGCCGACTGCATCTAGGTCGACATCGAGCAGGAAGGTCCCATGATCCTTGCAACCGGGATCCTTCCGTCTCGACCTCCAGAGGAGATTTGTTCCTCCAATTACTGGATCCTGCGTTCATATGGAAATGCAGATTGATATTGAGTGGAACAAAGGCCATGCACAGGGCCGGGGGGAGATATACTGCTCAGAGGCACCGCACCCGCTCTTCATGTTCTCGATCTCTGCACATAGTAGTTCCTGTAATAAAAGACAATACATCTTCACAAACAAAGCAAGAATAATGGAGCGCAACGGGTGGACGTACGTTTTCCTCTCAACAGTCACAACCCTGCTACTCGCGCGCTCAGTGTGTTATTGTCGGAACTGATTGCTTTGTGCACTCTTGGTAGCGCTGCTCGATTACTCACCAGATTCCAGTGGTATCGGTGCTTTCAATAACTTGCTAAGTATTAACAGTCGACTCTGCAGACGTATCTGGGCAGCTGTGACCCTCTGTAGCTAACTGGACGCAGTTATGTAGGCCTTCGTCAGCTCTATGCCGTCTGTTCATAAGGCGCAACTCCCGGTCTACTTGAGAACCAGTCCAATCTGGTTACACCGACAATTGTCCCAAACCTTATATGATACTTAGGGAAATCGGAAGTTGATCCAATAGGGAATACTCACTAGAGAAGTCAACGGAACTGTTGAAGCTTCTGTGGAAAATTCGAAGTTCCCTGTAGCGTCGACAAACTCCTATGTATACTTCCCTGAGATCACGTCGCGACTCCTCGAGCGAGCACCAACAGCAAGTCCGGAAGTCTCGAGATTCCTGTTAGATTGTTGTCGACATGTCCAAACAGTCATAGTGTCTCTGAATTTGTCACTCAACTTGAAGGAGGTCTGGTAGTCAAATCCACAGCTGTTATCACAGCTATCGAAGGGCACTCGTCCAGGTACGGCGTCACAAGCAGATATAGAACAACCAGTTCCAATCATCAATATCATAAAATCAATTAGCTTGTGATCAAACATAAGAATACCTTCTTGAGTCCAGTTGATATCGTGGCTCGTCAGACCCGCACTCGTCGTGTGTGTGACATTCTTGGTGGCAGACAGTAACAGATGTTCATGACAGAGATAATTTTCACAAAGTACAAACTTAGGCCCGCAGTAGGGAAGAAGAGCAAACATATGTTACGTAGTGCTGTATACACGCGTCGCGTGACTAATATGTAAGAGCGTGTCGGTCACGTGAGATTCGTCACACTTACCGTGGCTTTGAACACCTTGTTCTAGACTCGTCTCTCCAGAGCCCCAAAATTTCGAAGAAAAATTCTGAATGCTCTTAGAGGTAGTGTCATGGTGGATTTTGGGATTTTGGGTCATGCTTGTGTATGGGTTGACGGGGCCACCACAGGTGGTCGTATGGATAAGATATTAGCTGCAAATGGTACATATTGTTTACGTGTTGCACGGTACGTGATTGCCCTCCTGGAAACCGACCGCTAGGGACAAGCACATTCTAATTCTACGTTTGCTGGGTTCATTTCAAGAGGTCAATTATTAGTCAAATGGGTATCATGTTACAATTCTCAAGTTCTATTAATGCACCCCGTGGGTACATATGCTCGCAATGGATGTGCGTGGTGGCTCTGGATATTACCAGCTTCACAAGATCAGCTCCTTCACTCCAGAATTTCGGGGTACTATCGAACACTTGAAAGGAGTTAGGCGACTGATAACCAATACCTAGCGTCAGAGGACACTGCACCATTCCTGAGTCGGTTATGTACTTACATGGCAACCCCATTCGTATATGGCACATCCCCGTCTGGCTGGTCTTTGGATTTCAAGACATCAAATGTTGCCAGAACGCGTGCCATGACGATCCAGGCGACAGCGTCTACGAAGTGCCTTCCAGGACAAATGCTGTTCTGTACATCAGACACCGTGACGCTCCGTAGACGAATTGTGAAGGTCAGACTCACCGTCTACCCATCCCAAAAGCCGTACGCGGGTATGCGTCACCTCGGATAGTCCCATCTGGGTTCAAGAAGCGTTCAGGTTTAAATTTCTCGGGCTCATCGTAGACCCGCTCGTCCATGTGTATTGCCCTGGACGAATTTGATTATGGTCAGGGTGATAGCAAGCAAATAATCACTGAGTGCTACTTACCATGTGTTCATGACTATAGTTGCACCTGGGAAATTCAAGTTGACAACGGTTAGAAGCACACCGTTAGAGAACTACCGAGACCACTTACCTTTGGGTATGAAGTACCCATCGTAGGTATCTGCTTCTGTTGTTGCGTGAGACACGCCTATACAGCATTTGACCCTTTGTTAGTCAGTACGAGCACCTGTTGATGCTCACCGAGAGGTGTGACTGCACGCCATCTTAATACTTCCCACAAGACGGCCTCCACGTACGGTAGTAATCTTCTATCGTCAAATTCAGGAAGCCGACTTGTCCCAACGATCCTGTCAATCTCTTCCTGTGCTTTCCTCTGCACATCAGGACAAAGTGACATAGCCAAAAAGAATGTATCAATTGCCCCAGCGGTCTGATGCCAGTCAACATGAATTCATACTCCAAATGATGTTTACTTACCGTATCTGCACCGGCTACAAAGAGAATCAGTCACTTTAAGGGTTTGTAGATACGTTTACGTGTACTTTACCAGTGTAACCCACTCCGGCAACGCCTTTGATCACTTCCTCCAGCGGGTGAGTGTCGTTTCTCGATGGCAAACGCCCGAGAAGCTGTGATGCAATACATTTCATTCCGGAGCCAGAAACCTGTAGCAGGACTCAACAATGCAGAGGAGGGCCAAAAAGTGGAGATCACCCACCATGTTTGATTTTGCGAAATTGAACGGCTCATTTCGCATTTCAGTTGCCAGCCCAAGGCAACTCGCAGCATAGGATTTGAACTGCATGCCGGGTAGCCAGGATGGTAGCTTTGTTACTAGAGCTGGAAGTTAGTGCGATTACTCCTAACAGTGGAGGCCCATACTTGCATACCGTCTGGGACAAGATCGACGACAGATGCCCCGGGAAGGGTGAAATCGGCTATCACTTTTATTGCTTTCTCTACTAAGCGCAGGAAACGATCGTCCTCTTCGACCATCTTGTATCCGTAAAGAATAAGCATCATATCGGAGGCAGCAAAACTGATGGGGGTATCAAATCTTTGTAACGTAATGGCCGTACAATTGTACGCACTGTTGAACGTGTTTCATGAAGTCATCAGGTCGGTGCAGGAGCCTGACTAGAAGCTCGCGCGACTTCTCAGCCATGGCCGGAAAATAATCAACGATGTTGTCAGCTCGAAAGACTTGGTGGAATAGTCGTCTGTATGTACGCCATTCACTGCCGTAGGGCATTAAGACGAGGAGAAAACCAAAACCCATCCTGATTAAAAGGAATCAAGCAACCACAACGGAAAGCGTGCTCGAAGCATACAAGTTTAACATGTGGAATGGGGGTCTGCTCGAATATATGTTCGAGCGGCTCTCCAGGAGGTCGTTCGCAATCTTGGCTGAATTGATGATAATGACATCTTCGGTCAACAGACGAGTGTATATTATGTCGCCTTCGCTCGAAGTTCATCATTATCTGATAGAATGGGAGAGAGAAAGTGCTCACCGTACTGACGGCCCCACTCAGTGTACGTAAACCATGGGTGCTGTGCAGGAACCTGGAAATAGTTACCAACGATGGGCCATGGTTTCGGACCTGGCGGGTAAGGCAAGCCAAGCGGGTTTACATCTCGCCAGTAACGATACCTCTTGACAATGAGTAAGAACACGCTGAAAGCACCAATGGCAAGAGCGCTCAAGACAGTCATATGGGGATTGAAGAGCAAAGAGTACCAGCTCGTAATCACTGTTTTTATTCAGTAAGATGTCTCGGGCAAGTGGGCTTCATTAACGCATTTAGCAGTATGTGCTCTCGACTGCTCGCTAGCATTTCCAAGTCAGTGGACGTCTCAGGAAATTAACTCATGACTCACATGATAACACGGCGTCCAATGACATTAACAAGTATTTCGCGGTTATTCAGCGAGGCAATGGCTATCCCAGACGTGTTCCACAACACTCCCATGGATAAATCGACCATAAGTCATGCTGACGGTATGACACACCCTTTCCCCATAGCCGCACGAGTCAGGAACTCGATTTTCCGGTTTGTGGCATTGTTGACAACATGACTGACGCTCTGTACAGTCCCTGGAGGTCGCACTTCAGTGAAGTGCCACATCGCTGTATTCTTCGAGATGACAAGTTCATGCCCCGAAGCATCCCTTATCTTGCTCAGAATGAAAGCAGCAAGCACTTGCGCGGCTGCGATCCATACAGCAATGTCTACAAAACGGCAACTCGGGCATCAGAAACAGGTCGAAGGCCAAGCGTGGATGCATGCATCTAGGGAGAAGACGAACACACCTCCAAACCATTACTAAACAACGTCACTGGATACCTTTCGCTGAAACTCACATCTGTATCAGTTAAGTGTTTGAGGTTGGAATATGTAGGAAACCCTCCTCGTCAGGATGAATTGCCTAGATCTTTGTCAACAGCCGTACTTCGTAGGTCGCGACCAATATAGGTATCATGTACTCACAAACGGAATTGTCTGTATTCATCTGTACTAGTCCCCACACGGCTCCACCAACGGCTTGTCTGACCTTTTGGACGAGGTGCGTTTCGTATGCCGAAAGCATAACAGCCAAATATACGCTATGGAGAGAAACCATGAACATAACCCTGACTGGCATAAAGGAAACTCTGGATACCGTCCGAGAACCTGGCCGATGAAGGCTTCTACGAAGGGAAGAGGGGCTCTGCCCTGAGACGACTCACGAGGCAGTCTGGCGCTGTTGATATTTGCATTGATCGCCACTTGCGGCTCATTTTGGCCTTGCGTTATAGAATCGTGGCGAGGATGCTGGTCTTCGATATAGGAACCATCTACAAGTCCGAGTGTCGGACTAGAATTGCACTACTACTTGCCCAGAACCTCGCAGTACAGGCACCAGCTATGGAGGAAGTTCAACGTCGAGCTTCCAAGCTCAAGCTTAGTTGCCAGCATAAACCATGTCGGCGACATCCTTGATGACGTCTTTCGCCTCGCTCAGTAGTCCAATTCCTCGCACCTAGGCTGAGCATATTGGCATTTTGATCCCATTCTAGTCAGCCCAGCAGAAAGATGTCGCATTAGGAGCGACTAGGCTCATTTTGCATCAAAGTCAAGGAGAGTAACATAGGGATTCATGAGTAGCTCCGGGGAATGTCGTGCAGCTGGGTCGATTGTTCCACGATGCATATGAATCGATCTCTTTCGGCAGTGACCTTGTAGTCGTATACTTGGGCCATACGTGTCCTCTTGTTTCGCAAAAGCAGCGCATGTCTTCTAGATTCGAGAATATTACCAAAGAACGCCAGATGTTTGGGCCCAGAGTATAAACGAGTATTCAAGGGATTGACGGGTTTCTTGACGTACATCACGATAGTGGTGAAGAACAGTGACATCTACCAATAGGGCATCCGCATTTTGTGGAGAGTGCAATTGCAACACTTAGCTTGATCAGGGATACCTTAAATGTCGGAAATTTCCGACATTTGAATACGCGCGAAACAACTTGAGACGGCAGTTTTTCGAGCGTAGTCAGGCCAGCAGGAGCTGATCCCGCATTTCCGTACATCTTCTGCATTATTTGATGGGACTCCTCAACGTGTATAGAGTTCAACGATTCAACCCGATAAGTGCCAGATTGTAGACCTATGTGAAGCTCCGAATGAATCTTGAGGTTCATTCTAATTGATTACCAGCGGAAAATGGATTAAAAAGGGATTTAAACCCCAATTTAATCCATTTGTTTTTTGCTGCAATGAGATACGGAAATTTCCGACGTACTAGTAGTTTGGGTAGACTGGGACCCAGCCTAAACTTTTCGACGGTACCGATCATTTGCCTGTCGTCCTTGCCTTCAACGCCCCCACCGTGGTCGTCGTCCCCCACCCTCTCCACATCATGTCGACCAGCGGACTCAAGGCGATTGCCCCTGTTCCCACCGCCAATGACTTTTTGGACATTGTGCTGTCCAAGACGCAGAGGAAGACGCCGACTGTAAGTGCTTTCAATCTTCGCAGTAGGGCGGAGGAAACAACAGAATTGCTTGGTCCCAGGTCATCCACAAAAACTTCAAAATCAGTCGGATAAGGAACTTTTACATGCGAAAAGTCAAGTTTACACAGGACTCGTTTGATGAGAAACTAGGTGCGATCCTTAACGAGTTTCCGATGCTAGATGTAAGGATATATTCTATTTTGCCTGTACGGAGTGATAACTCTACTCCAGGAATTACATCCTTTCCTCTCCTCATTAATGAACGTGCTTTACGACAAAAATCATTACAAACTCGCTCTGGGTCAGCTACGGACGGCACGGCACCTAATCGACCAAGTGGCGAAGGATTATGTCCGGTTGCTTAAATTCGGCGACAGTTTATACCGGTGTAAACAGTTGAAGAAGGCAGCATTGGGGAGGTGCGTATAATTGTGATTGAAGAGTGCCTTGCTTCATGAATGGAATAGAATGGCGACCATTATGAAACGCCAGAAAGATCCCCTTGCTTACCTCGAACAAGTCCGACAACACATCTCCCGTCTCCCCGCCATCGATCCTAATACCCGCACTCTCCTCATCTGCGGCTACCCCAACGTGGGCAAATCCTCCTTTATCAACAAAGTCACCCGCGCGGACGTCGACGTCCAGCCCTATGCCTTTACCACGAAGTCCCTCTTCGTCGGTCATCTCGACTACAAGTACCTGCGCTGGCAGGTGATAGATACGCCCGGGATCCTCGACCACCCCCTCGAAGACATGAACACGATCGAAATGCAGAGTATCACTGCCCTCGCCCACCTCAAGGCGTGCATCCTATACTTCATGGATCTCAGCGAACAGTGCGGATACAGCGTCGAGGCGCAATGCAAACTCTTCCACTCGATCAAGCCCCTTTTTACCAATAAGCCCGTCGTGCTTGTCATCAATAAGATCGATGTTACTCGGCTGGATGACTTAGACGCGACGAACCGTGCACTCGTGCAGGAGATTATCGACACCGAGAATGTGCAGTCCGTGCAAGTGTCCTGCTACTCCGAGGAGGGCGTCATGGAGCTAAAGAACAAGGCGTGTGATACGTTGCTTGCGCACCGCGTGGACTCGAAGATGAAGGGTAGTAAGGTGAACTCGATTGTTAACCGGATTCATGTTGCGCAACCTAAGGCGCGTGATGAACTTGTCCGCGAGCCATTCATCCCCGAGGCGGTGAAGAATAGGAGGAGATATGATCAGAACGATCCGGACAGGAGGAGGCTTGAGAAGGATATCGAGGCGGAGGAGGGTGGTGCTGGCGTGTACAACATCAATCTCAAAAGTGGGCTACCGCAATTGATCCATCTTATTGCCAGATTAATGTTTACTTTGCAGAGAACTACGTGCTCGCGGATCCTGAGTGGAAGATGGACATCATGCCCGAGATCATGGATGGCAAGAACATCGCGGATTTCATAGATCCCGATATTGCCGAGAAGCTCGAGACACTCGAGCGGGAAGAGGAGAAGCTGCGGGCAGAAGGCTTCTATGACGGTGATGAGGACATGGTGAGCTCACTAGACTCATTGCGAATTCCTAATTCACTCTGGCTCATTATACTATTCAGATGGACTCGGAGGACGAGCTGGAAGCTGAGGAAGCTAAGGTCGCACTCGGCGCCAAGATCCGCTCGCAGCACACCAAAAAATCCATGAAGCACGCCGCTCGTCTACCACGTACAGCTGGCTTGCGCACCCTCTCAGAAATGACGACAGAGCTCACAAAAGTGGGCCTCGACCCCAGCCGGATACAGGAGCGCGCTGAGATGCTTGCGAAGGTGCGGACCGAGCAGCGCAAGCGGAAGAGAGATGATGATATGGACGTGGACGGAGCGGTGGGGGCGGAGGGCGACTGGATGGATGTGGATGGCGAGGACTCGCCGAGTAAGCGGGTGAAGGACAATTCCGGAGCGGTGGTTACGAAGGGGAAGAGGGAGCCGAGGTCGAACAGGCAGCTTACGGGTATGCGCGACGAAGCGGTGCGTAATATTATTGCGCTGATCGGGCTGTTTCCTGATGATGATGTGGTTTACAGCAAGCGTCAAAAGCTGTCAAGCTTCGCAATCTTGGACAGAGAGAGCGGAATATGCAGGCAAGAGCTGGAGAGTCGGATCGGCATATCAGAGTCAAACTGGTACATTCTTCTTCTATCTCTGTTGTTCCATCCACAAGTCTAATATTGTGTATCCATTGTAGCCCAAGCATCTGTTCTCTGGGAAGCGGAAGATGGGCAAGACAGACCGGAGATGATTTGTCATGCTGTGTACTGTTTCGTTACTCTGATGTTCGTATGTACGCCTATTGGGTATACATGGCTACGCCGAATATTGCCTATCTTCAGAGCACACCTCATGAAATATATGATCCGTGCGGACCGCAAATCCTTTCAAATGAATGACGGATTCAGTCGTACTAATGAGGATGTCGTCAGTACTTTCGTATCTACATTAAGGGGAAATATATGACAGGACACTATTGAAAACAGTCCACAGCTGAGCGAAGGCCGTACAAGATTGATAATGATACAGGAGTCCATAACCAGAAGTCCCAAATGTGTAAAAGAGTATGCGTTGAGATCCCTCTCGATGCCCTGGGTAGACAGACACCTGTGCGTCTACGTCGCGGACACGTGCCAGTATTTACAAGGTCGCAGAAGTCGCTCTCATCAAGAATGACCCCTCGTCGCCACGGGAGAGAGGTCTCCTGGCGGTAATACGGGATCTCCGATTGAAGGGTTTCCGTTCCAGTACAAGCTGTCGGCGGATGGGTTTCTACTGTGGGAGCCGAGAGAGCTGACACTCGCTCGGAATGGGTCGTAACCTGCTGCACGGACGGGGGTCGGAATGAGGTTGGATGGATCAGCGCGGTTCATGCGAGGAAGGCTGATGTAGGTGTACGAGTGGCCTAGCGATGGAGATGGGGTGCGAGAGATGGTGGGGTACTCAGGCGTGGTGGTGGGTGAATGTGGCTGCGTAGTCATCGGTACAAAGTCAGTAGTCTGACAATTAAAGCGGTGGATGCCCGACTCACGTTAGGGAGATCAAGATGAGAGCGTGACTGAACAGCCATTGGAGCAAGTCAGTAATCCGACGATAGGTGACAGGTCTCGCACTCACGCCAGGGGGATCCGACACAGCCGGAGAGGCGGACTCGACGTCGACCCCGACATCCCCGTCGCGCTCGGTCCGATCAGTGCCCGGGGACTGCGCGGCTGTCGATTCGATGGTGAAGTCGACGCCTGGATTGCGGGAGATGAGTAAGACGCTCCGCTCGTCCTGCTCGTCTTCATGACTCTGCAATGTGCGCGCGATGACCATTGTCGACGAGCGCGACGCGGCCTTGGTGCTCAGGTCCGTGTCATCGATGCGGAAGCCCTGACGGCGCGGAAGGGAGTTGAGTGGGACGGGGGCCTTGCTGGGAAAGATCTTGCTGTGGAAGGAGAAGGGAGATATCGCCTTAGTGATGACCTGCTTGTGGTCGATGCCCCCTACCGATGAGTCGGTGGAATACGAAGACAGGCGCGATGGGTGTTCAGGAGGCTCCAGGTCAACTACCCATGATTGGAGGCGTTCGTGGACCACAGGACTCGCAGTGCGACGGAAGCGACTCAGAAAGCCAGTATCTTTGTGCGCGCGGTTGTACGGATTTCTGTGGCAAGAGCGGTACCACAGAAACAAGGCAACACATACCAGGAATACTCCAACACCTGTGACAATTGGAAGTACTATTTGAAGGGGAGACCATGCATCCGAGGCCGCTGTGAAAGAAGCGAGATTAGTGTATATGACGATGCGATCCAAGGACCGTATCTTTCCGCTTACCTGACATCGCTCTCTGCGCGTTGAAGTTGTCAGTTGCTAGCTTGACCGAAGCCCAAGCGGGAATATCGACTGAAGGGTTCGGTATCGGGTAATAGTCCGTAATGCCGATGTCGTTGGAATTACACTCGCTTGTCCAGTTGGAAAAGAGCACTGGGCTTCTGTTTTGGCATAGCTCGCAGGCACTCAGAAGATTGTACATGACGCTATTGCTGTGAAATAGTGATATCACTGAATAGACTACTCGTTCTTCATGATACAGGTGAGCCACGTACCAGGAACAAGTCGAGTTCGCGTAGGCGTCTAGCCATGCACCGGCGTCCGACTCATTCAAAGATTCTACAGGATGGAATCGCATCATCGCGCAAGTACACCAGAAGCAGTCAACTTACCCAGACTAGAGAAACAAGGGTACAGCAATTGCCTTGCAACCTCGCATGGACTATCCCCCTGGTCGTTGTTAAGCTGCCATTTAGCCGCAGCACTCAGTTTAAGACGACTGCTTCACTCGAACCTGTAACTTACAGAAGAAACCTGCTGCTTGCACTGGGCAGCATCATTAGGCTTGCACAGATAAGGACAAGTCTCATTCAACTTTTTGCTCCGCAAACGCAAAGAGTTCAACAATGGTCGGCGTACTTGGGCATTCTCCTCCGCGTTCACATAACCGGGTAGCATCGAAGCTAACACACCAAGTGGGAAGACGCCATTCATCCTCCCTCGACGATGTCCAGGTGAAGGGAGTAAATATTTACAGGTGGCAAGATACAGACAGGCGCCTCTAAAGAGGGCTGAGACCGCGAGAGCACCTTGGCTCTGAGAGTCACCGATATAACACACGGATAGCCGGCTATCAACTAATACGCCATGCATCAACTGGCGGTAGTATTCGCTACAGCATACCATAGTGGCGGTCTCTACCAATACGACCCCTAAGAAAGACAATCCCACGAAAAAGCTGACTAAGCAGAGTGCAAGTGGGCATCATATTATATTAATTCCGTTCACTCCAAAAGTTCTATATAGTGTAGTGGTTAACTCGTTTGGTTTTAGTGATGCAGGAGGTTCGACTCCGAATGTATGCATATTTTTCTTTCTTTTTGTGCTTGTAACTATTGCGCCACTCCTGCCCGCCAGATGGGTATGTTTCCATTGGGTCTTGAGTTGGGTAAAAGAGTTTTATATGAGCTTTACGGTTTATCTACAAAGGGTGGTGGCCGGGAACCCCCCCCCCCTCCTCTGCTTCATTGACATCTGGGGTAAAATCAAAGCAAATATATTTTAATTGGGTGATGGTTGTTACTTTGGGTTTCTCGAGTTTCACTAGCTTAAAGGTATGACATGTGTCTAATGTCGAAATACAAACAGCTCAAACCTACATGTGGGTGCAACTGGACTTAGCGGCGACAGCTCTTCTCATGCAGCCAATCAGCCGCGTGCTTAGTCAGCTTTTTCGTGGGACTGTCCATCTTGGGGGTCGTATTGGACAAGATATAGTGGCGGTTCACAACGTTACTTTTCGAACCTGAAGTCAACTCTTTGCATGTAAAGTTAATTATTTACACTGGCAACGCTACACTGGATATCTTAGTGATGATAGATCTCGTGATGGAAGGTGGGCGGTCACCATCATCACTTTCAGTGAAGATCTTGTTTCGTTGTTCGAAGCATCTATCAGTTATTTCCACGTCATCTCCCCAGCAATTACCATAAACAAGGTCGACCTCAATAAAGTCTCAGACGAGGAGAAAGGTAACAAGAGTAGTTAAACCTCAGAAGTATACCGGCCGTAAGATTTCACTAGTGTGACACACTTAAGTCCAGCACCATGGTGCGAGGGTTGCTGGTTGAATTCAGGTTAATCTATGGTCGTACAATTCGCACATGAGTATACGTATACGGTATCACAGAGTACATCGGCGGAATGTATAAGACGTCTCGCTAGTCGTCAGGCTCTCAGCCAGTAAGAGTAGTAGGGGCGGAGAAAGTGGAAAAAAGCAATAAGACATATACAAGAACCAACGATCCACAGAGAATGGCAAGCTCGTTCAAAAGCAATAAAAAGGGAAAAAAATAGAGTTCCTCCACATGTATAATAGAGTTATGGAAGAGCGCCCTACGACGTCTTCCAGGGCGCCGGTCGTAAAATAATCGTAGCTGATTGTTTGAGTCAGAAAAAAGACAAACGAAGTCCAAACCTCCGCTTGAACCTTAATCCCAGTCGATAGTGAGGCCACCGGGCCCAGCACGGGCAAACCCGATGCCTCGTTCTGATTCTCTCTTGAGCCACTTCAATGCACGACTGTCGGTATCCTTAAGGTACGGCTCCAGCCTCTGATAGCATCGCTTGTTGTGCTCCTACACGGACGGATCAGCAAGCAAATTACCATACGATCCAAGAAACTCGCCTTAAGCCAAGCCTTCTCCTCCTTCGTCAGCATACTGTCCTTCACCATCTTTGTTTGAATGGGCACACAGGTCAAACGTTCGAATCCAAGCCAGATGTCACCGTTGAACTCTCTCTTCGTCTGCGAACAACATATTTATCAGCACGAGCAAGTCAAAAAGGTATGTAGCCCACCGTTACTCGTCTAACCACAAGTGCCGACTCGATCCTGATTCCCCACTTTCCTGCGTTATCTGTCACCCAGCCATTAGGGATCGCCGCAGCACACAATTGCAGCCAACTTACAGTATCCAGGCTCATTAGTTATAACATTTCCGGGCACGAGAGGAACATCTATCCCGAAACCATGGGGTCCTTCGTGCACATTTAGATAAGAGCCTACACCATGACCGGTCCCATGCATGTAATTCATGCCGTCTTGCCACAATGCTCTGCGCGCCAATACATCGAGGCCTTTACCCGTAGTGCCCTCAGGAAAGATGGCGCCATCAATGGCGATCTACCGTCGAGATTAACAAACCGTCGCGCAGCTTCACGCGAATAACAGAACTCACATGGCCTTGCAAGACACGGGTGAAAGCTTCACACTGTTCATCCGAAGGACGACCAAAGTGGACCGTTCGAGTGGTATCACATGTGCCATCCCTGTACTGGCCACCAGAATCACTGCAAAATGGATACGTTAGTCAATAAGATTGAAGCTCCTTACCAACGGCTTTAACGTACTTCAAGTAAGGTGTGTCTCTGTCAATCACTCTCGCAGTAGCTCGAGTGGGCGAGTAGTGTGGTAGCGCTGAGTGCTCATGTCAGTAAGAGCAAGGACGAAGTATATGTTGAGAGCAATCGCTCACCTGCATTAGGGCCACTTGCAGAAATATTCTCGTACGCAAGATCCATGAAGTGCTTCTGATGCCGGCGGAATTCGGTCAATCTATAACCGGCCTCGTATTCGGTGATCTCATAACCTTGCTGCAACTTCTGGTCCAACCATGCAAACCACCGTACCTACAGGGTGGAAGGGTCGTTTACCAAAGGCATTAGTTTCTGTAGTGTGCAGGAGACATACAAAAGCAACACCGTCACGCAAATATGCTCTCCTCAGGCCCTCAATCTCCACTTCATTCTTCACAGCTTTCATCTCATCGATGTAGGAAGGAAGTACGGTGTATCGCAGATGTGTCAGCATTAACGAAATGGCATACGAAGTCTGTGGCGAGATAATGACCTAGGGAGCGTAATATCAGCATCACTGCCTATACTACACTAGTACAAGACAGCACAGACCTTGCCCTCGCCCCATTCCCGCCGACGCAAGAAGGTCCAGATATCATTATAATCCCTCTTCTCGACATTGAGGCCTTGCAAGTACTTGGAGATCTCGTCATCGACCTTAGCAGACTCTATGAATAATATGACCTTGTCCAATCCAATGTAAAGGTATGCCAGGAAAACGGGATTATACGGGATGTCCTGACCCCGGAGGTTAAGTAGATACGCTGTGGGAACACGGAGACGAAATGGCTGAGCGATCGGTTGGGCAGAAATTCAATTGATGGACTTACCAATTGAGGCTAAGGAGCTGATCAGTGTCCCGACGTGCATTTGGGCAGGCGTCGGAGACACCTTCGAATAGGACAGCGTAGCCGCGGGCTGCGCTTGGATCCATTCCCGTAATTCAGCGATCTTCGCAGTGGCGTCCTTGCCTGCGAAAGTGTTCAGATCATCCCTCGTCCGAAAATGCTTTGACTTATACATACCAGTGAATTCCCTTGGCTGGATAAATATAGATTCTTTCGACCTCTGGGGCTTGTCCTTCCACAGCAAGTCCACCAGATTCTGCGGTGGGTAGATCAACTTCGATCCTTTGGCCGTGAGCTGCATGCTGAGCGACGAAGCCTTCTCATGAGTGATCATCCGTGCATCGATGCCAATTCTTGAATCCTTGGCCCGGTCCTGACATCGGATGAGCTCTCTCGCCTAACAAATATCGGAGAAAACGTGGCACCCACAGTAAGCCACTCGATCCAGTCTCTGGGTGCCTCAGGCGCCCCAGCGGTAATAAGGTGCCAGTTTTCGTCGAGCTCCTTTTGGGCTTGCAGCCAGTAACGTGAGTCGGTGACTAGATACGCCTGTGTCTTCGAGACGATCGCCTGTCCCGCAGATCCAGTAAAGCTGCATAAATGTCAGGTATGCACGACGATAGGGAATAAATGGCAACTGACCCAGAGATCCACTCACGGCGCTTGTCACTCGGGGCGACATATTCAGACCCATGGGCATCCTCACTCGGCACAACACTGATATAGAGCAAACACTTGAGCCCCATGTCATATTCTACTCTTACGCATCACGCACTAGTAATCCAGTTGATCTTTCTGCATAAGCTTTCGTAAATCTTCCAATCGGTCAAAGGTATCAGGTTTCTCCTTGATAGGCGCATTGGCGTCTGCAAGCTTCCTGTCAAAAGCAGATCCAACAAGGGTGCTCGAGGAGTCATTGCGGCCAATAAAGGGACGCAAAGCAGCACTACGTGAGCTCTGCTTGCTCCTCTGTGACGAGTTCCTCGAGGGTCCCTGACTAGGCGATTCTCGACTATTGCTCCCCGACTTCGGTTTCTCAGGCAGGTCCCGCTCCCGTATTTCACGTATCACTTCCTTCTCCTTCACGACCTCCTTCTCTTTCTTCCCCGTACCCCAGCCGTATCCCCACGTTTTCTTCGAATCGGACCTTTGAAGATTAGTAGCCTTTACGCTGGCGATGTTCGGTACATTATCGTAAGCTTCGGTGTCGGAGATAAATGTGAGGTTTTCGGCACGCGACGTCAGAGTACGATCAGACGAAAGGGAGCCACTGCGACTGAGTTCATTTGATTGGTGCGTGTATCGGTCAGACTTCTCAGCGTAAGATGGCGCAGTCAGCGAGCGGGGAGGCGTTGGACGCGACGACTTCGACCGCTTCAATGAGAATGGAAGACACAAGGGAGGAGGAGGAGGCGGCGGCGGCGGCGGTGGGGGAGCCATGTCAGCAGTTAGACGTCAAGGAATAAGGACTGAAGCCAGCCGCTATCCAGAGCGAAGAGCCTTAATCGCGAAACCATGCACGACGAGTGCACAGGTAACTGTCGAGAGAATTTCCGCGTCTCAGACGTGTCGATTCAGCGCCAGCCCTATGCTAGCTTTAGACCTCGGCCACGTTGCAGGAGGATCCCATAAAGGGAAGTCGCACCGGGTCCAGCCGGTCAGGTGGCTCCCGAGAACACACTGGAACAGCGTGGCGTGCTCAAAGTCTAATGGACGATAGACGCATGCGAACTCGACGGACGCAGTCAGCAACATTGCCCTCGGTGATTAGCTTATCCAACAGAACAGTCTAAAAGGGGTCTACCATGCTCCCAGTGCTCCCGTTGGGAAAATGGAAGGGTCCATAGAATGCAAGAGAAAGGGACGAGCACCAGAAGTAAGGGCCTTTGACGGGCGATGGCGGCGGCGATAACATGATCCATACATTGGATAGAGGTCTAGAGGTTCATCGAGCCCCGCAGGGTACGTAGGCTTTGCTTGCTCGGTGTCCTACTCGATGACCGATTCCTCGAGCAGCGTGACGGCATACGTGACTGTCTGTGCGTTGTCTGGAAGTTGTTCAGGACTGTCAGTCAGATGAACATGTGAATTAATGAACCCGGCGTGCGGACCTTTCATGGCATAGCCAGATGACCACAAGCCTTGAGTTGAGCGACTCGACCATAACTTGCGTCCAGAGACCCTTAACCGCAGAGACCTAACAAAAGTTTCATGATCACGCAAACTCCAAATCGGCACTGATGTTGCTCACGTTCAACGAAGTAAAAAGCGATCTAACTTCGTGTGCATCTGTTTGAAACTTTGCACGAGCTTCATGGGCGAGAAGTGAAAACACAATGAAAGAGTAGAGAGGCTACCTCGTGCATATAGGCAAAGAAGAGTCGCCACGAGGAAGAGACGGGCTCACTGAATGAGTTAGGAAGGCAACATCTAACAATGCCTCTCAGAAGACCGTGTGGCGTGTGGTATTCGTGCATCTTGTCTGACACTTTGAAAGATGACTTACCTTTGAGTTATTTGTCACTCAAAAGGGGGGTGCATGTTCAAACAGCAATAACGCTGCCGAATGGACGTCGTAGCTTCTTAAACAACAAATCATGACATCCACTGGGCGGCGTGTATTGTGTCCACGCCTACACACGCATATCCTTTCTGTCCCATCGACTTTTTTGAAGCCCACGTGTCTAACGAGAGGCTTTTTGACAGGTAATTCTCAGGACGAAGATACAGTAGAGTCGAATAGTCGTTAATCTCGAGGTGCGCACCTCCCCAAAGCTGAAATCCTCCTCATATCTCCACCTGCATGATTCCCCCGACTATAAATCGATGTCCAAATCAGCCCAAAGATCAAAAGGCTGACAGTCGGTGTGCTGAGGTATGCACCAGCGCTATCGACAGTATCGCGAAGAAGAAACAGGCAAATCCTGAAGCGCGCTGAGCCGTTGCGCCACAGACGCAACGCGCGGGCGCGCCCCACGTGACACGATAACGCGCGTTATGTGGCACTATTTGTACGGTCAAGTCCCAGCCACCGCGACACACATGCCTCCTTCTGCCTACATTTCCTCTCGTATTTTGATGGGGTTGCCGGTCGGCCAATACGCACGGAAAATTACACGGACTACCCACGGCTTCTGGCCATCCTGCCTCTACCTGGAAATTTGTCGGACAGATGATTATTCTTGTGCGAGTTGCCTTCTATTGATCCGCTTTACTATACCTGCCTTGGTGTGTCTCAATCTGGTCTGACATGCTATATCGGTCAATCCTGCTGACTATGGTGTGGGTCAGCTAGTCACCGCCACTTTTGTACGAAGAATGTAGGAGCCCCATATTTTTTCCATTTTCTTATTCCTCTAGTAGAAATGCTCCATTTGGGGCATAGAACAATTCTACCAGACAGAATTTCGATAGGGTCAAAATTGGGCGAGATACATTTTCGGACCAGATCGTATTTTGCCGCATGGGAATGTATTTCCATATATGGACATAATCAACAATCTAATTATTTCAGCCTGTGTCAAACTGATGCAGCAGCATCTCCGGAACCCATCTGTGGGATGTGTATTAGAGCGTATTTCACTGCGGGAGTCTCACTCTTTGAGGACCTGCAAAATGTTGATCAAAATGGATATCCCATATAATTACTTTGGCAAACCATTCTGTCAAAGAGAAAAGTATATACTAAGGGAATAGCCAACAGACTGGACAAAATATTATCCATTTTATTATCTTCAAGATCGCTTGAATATCTATAGTTAAACATCAAGCAAAACTGATAGCAAAATATTTTCTCTGAGAAACATTTTTGTAAGCGAGTTTGTTTTAAATCTTTGCCGACTCTTAAATGGTAAATAATTATATATATTACCATAAGGGCTATTTAGGTGTCATATTATGTAATACCATATATTACCATTTGAAGGCATAAAAAAGTATATAAAAAAGTATATATGTGGGACTGAGTCAGAATGTATTGCCCGGTGATTGCCCATAGGGGGCCCAGTGGCCACCCACAGAGTGCCCAGTGAGTGCCTGGTGATCGCCCACAGAGTGCCCACAGCTGCGCCATAAGCGCCCACTAATTGCATGATGCCCAATACTTGCCAAGGTAGTGGTTAGTTGTACATATTCATCATTATCTATTACTACATAGTGTAGTTGTCATGGGCATAGCTCTTGTGGGCGGTCAATGGGCAATCACTGGGCAGTCAACGGGCAATCACTGGGCAGTCAACGGGCAATCACTGGGCAGTCAACGGGCAATCACTGGGCGGTCACTGGGCAATACATTTTGATGGAGTCAGGAATATATATTTTCCGACTCACTTTTGGATGGCACCAAAATGTGAAATAATATATTATATCATAATGTAATTAAAAAGGCTGAACATTATTAAAAGTATGGATAGCCACTTAGGCGGCTACCCAAACCTGAAATATATCCATTCCATAAATGGATTTCAAAAGCAAATCTTTTGTTACTTCTTTTCCATTCTGTTTATATTTAATCATTGTGGTCATCTTGAAGGTAATGCTGTGGATAATATTTTGTCCAGTCTACTGAGCATTCTCTAAATATTTAAGTTTTCCCATGACAGAATATTTTGCGAAAGTAATTATATGGGATATCCATTTTGATCAACATTTTGCAGGTCCTCAAAGAGTGGGACCCAAAAGTTTTGTGAAAGAGAGTTCCAATTTTTGGGATCAACTGCGAGTGATGGCTAAAAATAGTGCAACTGATGTTTTACTGATGCTCGCTTTCCTCCAAAGCTCAGCATATCAAGACCATTCTTGGATGCATCAGAGTCGTATGTATCGACATTTCATCCCTGAAAAAAAATGAAGTCGAAAGAGTGGAAAACGCGAGTGCTATGGGCAAGTCTTTGCAACAATTGACCCTCGGTTACGGCATTCCGTCTTGCCACGTTTTTATGAATCGGAAGTTCCAAATTTCTGAATAAAATTGGCCGTTTGGGCGCTGCAAATACGCTCTATTGATGAGAACTGAATTGTCTTACCCTCAGCTGAGCATCTTTTGCACCCAGACCATCACATCAAAAGTGGTTTTGAGGTGTGGTGCTATGCAACAAGGACTGTATATATTATATAAAATCTACAGCCAATTGATGTGCCCAGATAGACTTAGTTTACTATGAAATCTAGGGGAAAATAAGGCAAAAATTGAATTTTTTGCGAGTCCAACCCGATTTTGCCGCTGTACAAAAGTGGCGGTGACTAGCCGACCCGCACCATAGAGTATTACTCGGCTACTCCATTTACGTACCTTCGGCCTGGTTGCATAACTGTTTTTCGTGTCTTTTACTTCGACTCCGGAAGATACTGCGGGTTAATGCCTATTCTTTGCTTAGTCTCTGCAACTACTTCTGACAACCAACGCCGGTAGAAGGCAACTTCTATTGTGCTCCTTTAGCAATTATCGTCTTATGCCGATAGTCTGACCAGTGGCGTCCCCGAAACCACCACATCGGACCGGATGTCTCGTATCGTTCTGCCCATCAAGAGCCAAGTCGAGGGTACCATCTGCCGTGGGCTCGCATTACTCTCCTTGCTTCGTCATATACCCATGCTTCAGGATCTGCTATAACGAACCTCACCTTTATAAATCCATCAAACGCTTGTCAGACGCGGATGAGAACGTCGTTCCGCGCTCGTCGTCGATCCTCGTCGGACTATTTCAGCTTCGTTCCAACTATGGCACTCGGCCGATTCTCACGCGCAAGAACTTACAGGAACTAACATAGTTCCGCTGTGCTCATTAGAAGGCAGTATGGACAGGCTATGTAATCATCGTGTCTCTCCACTTCTTACCCCACCCCCGCTTGTCTTTGTGATTGTGTTATCTGTGGAACATGGGTGGACCAGGTGCTATCGTTGTGGACGGAAACGACTATGCGGGACTTGTGCAGTTCTCCCGGCCGTGGTGGAAAAATCGCCGTACGACTCTGTTCATTTGACATGTCAATGCTGTTTCTGATCGCCATCTCCCTCATTCTGTAGGTCTCTTGGCTCTGAATGCCTGGATCGCACTGATGTAGGTACCAGCTTACTGCACCCATTGCTCTGCCTCACTGTTCGTCGGTTTTCAGGCTCATCGCATCCACAACTACCGGGTATGATGGTGTGTTCCGTAACTTTAATGCGAATTTCTTCCCGATTGAATCTATGGATAGGAAGTATGATGAGTATGTGGCTCTATCAAGGGCTGCGCATGGCATCCGGGCTTATTCGATTGTCTGGATAGACGGGTTGCAATCTCTAACCCAATGGGAATCGTCATTTGATTACCCGAGGGGACCACAAGTATGTTACATATTTGCACTGGTGTTATATCATTGATAATTAAACGCCCGTGCAGCTCGGCTTGTTGAGTGCGATCCAGGTACGCTTGCAGCCTCTCCAATGTTCATCTTCCTAACCTCCATCTCACAGAATATCGGATGTCTGGCCGCATACCCCTTTGCACCGTACATGGCCGACGGCCTAGGACGCAGATTCTCGGTCGGCTTCGGCGCAGCCCTCATGTGTGCTGCAACTGTGGTTCAAACCGCATCTCAAAATGTGCGAATGTTCATTGGCGCGAGGTTAGATAGCTGCAGCTGCGATAGGAATACAAAACAGCTTACATATGAGAATAGGTTTTTGATTGGCTTCGGCTTGACATTCGCGCAAGGTGCTGCGCCCTTGTTGATTACGGAGATAGCGTATCCGAATCAGCGCGCACAAGCGACATCTCTGTACAATAGCGTCTGGTCAGTAACCACTTGGCCTTCACTGTCTGCGTCTATTAAAAGTCCACTCCAGGTTCTTAGGAAGCATCATGTGAGTGTGCCATTTATCTCGTATACCCCAATAGAATTCGCTTACTTCCAAGCGAACATAGTGCTGCCTGGACCGTAAGTCAAATTACCCTCTGGGAATCTCATTAGCTGTATATTAATGAGCCGCCAGACGTTCGGCACGTTTAATATCCCGAGTAGCTGGGCATGGCGAGTGCCATCTGCGCTCCAAGGTTTGCCGTCATTGATCCAGATCACACTGATCTGGTTTGCACCGGAGTCTCCCAGATGGTTGTTGAGTAAAGGAAGGTGAGCGTGCCTTTTCTTTGGTTCCGAGCTTCGCTGGTCAGATCTAACTTTGTCTGGTGGTAGGGATGAGGAGGCGCTGAAGACGCTCGCGTATTATCATGCCGGCGGAAACGAGTCAGTTCTCGTGTTGTTCCAAATCAGTATTCCTGATTTACGTGTACTATCCTCCAGACAAGACCCGCTGATTCAACATGAATTTGAAGAGATCAAAGCGAATATTCGCCGCGATGCAGAGGTCAGGAAGAGCGTGAGCTGGCTGACTCTGCTGAAAACTCCTGGGAACCGAAGACGTCTGCGAGTCATCATCGCCATCGCTGTCTTCTCTCAGTGGTCTGGGAATGGATTGATGTGCGGCGTGTCTACTGGATTGTTCTGTATCATTGTTGATATCTTTCTTCTGCTTAGATCTTATTGTGAAGCGGTTACCGTATATTCACTAACCTGTAATCGCTGACGCTGAGCTAATAGATCTCAGCAAAGTGTTGTCCTCCATCGGAGGTGAGATGATCTGTGCATACAACTTACAGAATGGTGAACACGGAACCTCGTTCCAGTTACCAACGCAACGCTCCAGCTCTTAATTGTAAGCATTGTTGATCCCGTGATTCCGCTCCTCAGGCTCCTCAATCTTCTAACACTGTAGAATGGTCTCCTCAATATCTGGAATTTCATCATCGCTATCGTTGCTGGCCTTCTTTGTGAGAGGGTGGGCAGGAGAACCTTGTTCATTATCTCTACATTAGGCGAGTCGCCACCTTTTGTGGCCATACGAGAACCAAATATCTGACTCCTATTGCATCTTACCTCTAGGTATGGTCGTGTTCTGGACACTCCAAACTGTATGCCTTTCGCAGTATTCGTTGCACAATAATCTTGCAGCCGGTCACGCTGTGATTGCCTTCATTTGTGAGTAACAATATTGTTTGTATCAGTGGATATTGATGCTGCTTGCCTGCTTCGCACCACAGTCTTGTTCTACGCATTCTGTGAGTAATTTATCCAATTCTATGTGTCCAACCCTGATAAGTTCTCGTAGATGACGTAAGTCGGGCGGATCCGTTTGGGTAGGGATGTGACTAACAACGCATACCTCTCAGATCGCCTTCACCCCCCTTATTGTGTCGTATGTCTCAACTGTCATGTCCTCCGTTCCGTTGCTAACTTGTGACTGATCAGGTACACGGTTGAGATCTTGCCCTTTGAGCTGCGTGCCAAGGGCTTGACAATCTTCTTCTTCACTGTCTCGATCTCCCTCATCTTCAACCAGTAGGAATTGCACGTCTTTCTTGGACCGCTTACATTCTTATAACTTCTACATTTCAAGATATGTGAACCCCATAGCAATGCAGGCGTAAGTAGTCACTACTTCAGATAGAAGTTCGCAACTGATGATGTGCTTCAGCTTGGGATGGAAGTACTACGTGAGTATGCTTTTCAGCGGCTGAGACCGTAGCTCTTCGCCCGCCTTATCTCCTTGAGCAGCTTGTCTACGTTTGTTGGCTCGTGTTTGAAGCCTTTTTTGTCTTCATGTACGTTCTCGAGACCAAGAACGTGAGCACTTCCATATCTTCACTCCGTCAATTGCTGATTGTAATCATACTAGCGGACGCTCGAAGAAACTGCAGCGTAAGTGGAACCGCGTGGCAGCACATTTGGGTGTCATTTTAATACTTATCTCAGGTTGTTTGATGGACAAGATGGGCCTCTATCGAGCGACATGGGTACGGTACTGGACCAGGTCTCTGCTGTGGAAGTGAAAGAAGACCCAGTCAGCAATCCGATAGCGGAGATTATTTCCAAGCACTGAAGTATACTTAGGTTATATTTGTCTGCTGTAAAAGGATGCTCATGATGAGTCCATTTGGCTCTGCCTGCCACTGGTCTGATAAGCTTAACGTTTACCGATCCCTCAGGACATTGTATTTCTGGATATTGCAAACGGAGTATCGATCGTCAGGCTTTTCGCAGGAGGAATCCCGTAATGGATTGGATTGTTATCGATTATTCGTAGTTTGCACACCGTTCATTGTCAGACAACGGCTCGTCAGATCCTATAACTATCTCCCAGGAGTCAGGACAAACATATTGTCAACATCCATCCCATTAATCTCCGTAGCACTCGAGGGGACCCGGACTTTTATACTTACGTGTAACATTGCGTATACGTAACTTACGAGTACTTCGGGCCTTACAACTACCAAGCTATTGGGATTTGGGTTAACCCTGCTTGCCAGAGGCGCCACTAGAGTGCCACAGTCACATGTCACCGTATCAATATGTGCAAATAACGCTTGTGTATATTTCATAGAGGCTGGTCTCCCGATCTGAGAGTCCTCGCAGTCGTTTGCAAACAGAATTCTAGGTGTAGGTATTCCCCACACAACTGGCTCCTATCTTTTTATTGGGAAGAGAGAAATCAGTAAATAACTCGAAAGTAGTGCAGCATAATCATTTACTTCAGCGTTTCGCTCAGACTTCTCGGTCATCTCAGTTGTAGGTAAGCTCCATGTCTGACACTATCGATTGCAAAACGGGCTTATAATCTCTCAAATAGCTAAGTCTACGTACTCTACTCAAGTGCGAGTTACCTGGCGAGTCGAAGGAGGAAAGGCAGCGGCTTGTGCCAGTGGACAAAATATAGCTTCATATCTTCGACATCGCCACTTACACTCAGGGAGCTGGCGATGAACAATTTGGATCCGTTCGAATCCTCAATGATTCTGCCTGTGCCTTACATCCAGCTGTATGCGTCGGCTTCTGTCAACGCGGAGATCATATGTGCATGCTCGTAATGGAGAGACTTCGAATACAAGCTGACGACACACATTAACTCTCGAGCGCACCGCCGATATTATATGGACACTCAAACCTTCCTAACTTCACCCTACTTAAAGGAGATCAGAAAAGCATGCCCAATACTGCAGTGTCCGCTTTAGAAGACCGCCGCTCTCCGAAGGTCTGCATTGGATGCTGTGATGTTCGTGCTCACGAATTTGGAATGGTCTGATGGTCTAATGCAATCTCATGGACGTCGAAGGCCGAGGACCTTCCGATTTATAGACGTCAGTGCTTCCCCCTGGACTACTGCTCTCTGGACTTCGTTCGCTCGGTTGTGACATGGTGCGAGCTGAAGACTTTCTGCCGCCCCACTCAAATCAGTTTCAGTTGGCTTCTATAAAGGAACTGAACCCGAAAATGAATTTGGAGACAATATATGCTCCTCTCTCCTTCGCCTAGACATCCCATTTTTTGGATGGGACCGCTTATCAGAGGGGACATCCGAAGGCCTGCTATGTGAGCTTATTGAGAACAAGATATCTGTAGAGGCATCTGAGCTCAGATGTTGAGAGTTGCCAGGAGAGGTGATTGGTTGATGAATGAATGCACATCCGTTTCGGCTGATGAGATGGTACGTCTACCAGGCTACCTGATTATCCACAGGGTAGAAGAGTATGATCATTGATCGTCACTTGCCCAAGATGCCATCGACAAGCGCAGTATATTAGCCTGTTGCGGGTGAAAAATGGGTATTCTGTTCGGCTCAATACTGTCATCTTTCTCTTCATGCTCAGAGATGCCTGACGCCCCTTTAATTCAGGGTGAGTTTCCCTCATCTTCGTAAAAACGATACTGACAGAGCGTAGACGCAGGAAGTCCCAACCCTGCTGTCACACACACATTCTTTACTCTGCTTATTTCAGGCGGTGTCGGCCATGCAGCCGTCTTGCTGACAATGGTTCTTTCGACCAGCGTACATCGGCAAGCAACATGGTTTAACTTCTGTGCGACCTGGATTATTTACTCGCTCTCTTATCTGCTCTTGTACGTGCAATGCGAAGTTACGATACTCAGTTAAGTCACTGGCTCATCGACCAGGGTGCTATTCGGTCAAGCGACTGGACCGCCTCCAAATGTTGCGTTATGCGTGACACAATCGGCTCTGATCTATGGAGCACCCGTGCTGTACGTACATTCCTTTCGCATTGGAGGGAAGTTGAAGACAGACGAATATCTAGGACTGCGTACTCCGCATTATCATTGATTCTTCAGGTGAGCGCATCATTGGGTGCAGTTGCCGAGTGACATTCTGAGCTCTGGACGTGCTCAGCTCGTTTTTAATATCTATACCGCACTATACAAGAATCGGAAACCAGGTCTCAATATCAGAACATTTTGGGTTTGTGTTAACACCTACATCTCTTCACCGTGACGGTCTCTTGACTGCATGTCACTGCATACTAGCTACTCGTACTCCCATACATCCTATACGGCATCGTGATAGTCGAGGCGCTCGAGGTGCGTGCCTCTGGGTCACATGAGAAAGGGTTGACACAAAGTGATCACTCTGCGTACCACAGATAAGCGTGCTAGACATAAACAACCTGCGAAGGAGCGCAGTCTACTGCTATGTTCTCTCATCTGTACCGTAAGCGGTGTAATACGCGTCGGTGACTATCTCTGACTCTTGTATCGCCAGGCGCACTATATCTTCTCTCCTCGTCATCCTCGCTCTTTGTATGACTATAATATGCGAAGGTAGGCATCTTTGATCGCTGGTTCATGTTGCTGACTAGACTGCTGGTATGCTGGCAGTCCTCATCAGCATCATCCTCTACCGCAGATGGCGCCTCTACAGGAAACTAGCTGAGGCCACTTCCCAAACGCCTAGTCTCGGCACGCTCACGCGAATCGTCTTCTTCACTCTGTTCGTTCTGGTCGCCGTATCGTGCGTATACCTCACCATGAACGTAATTATCTCGTTGACATATTCGTAGTGTGGCGTTCGGCCTTGCGGTCACGCACCACATGACGGTCGCTGGCACACTAGTGCTATCCATCAGTGAGCCTGTTTCCTTTCTCTTCTCTTTCCCGGCGCTGAAGCAAACTCCAAAAACAGTGCCGTTGGCGGCATTCCTAGCGGCTGGCATTGGGAGAGTGAGCACATATTCTAGTTAGGTTCTGTCGAACGACAAGCACTAATGCACGGACAATATCCAGGATGTAATCCACGTCTGGATGTGGTGGAAACACCCCGCTGACAATAAGGCTTATGAAGGCAATAAAGCCAACGGTGCAGAATGAGAGGCATGCATACAAGGCACAAGTATATACCCTTGCCAGAGTAGCATTAGTCCCAGCTAGATCTGGACAGCGATGCAAGAGTCGACTATGACCTGAAGCTCCCTCGTACAACAGGCCGCGAAAGCAACTAAGATAATTACAGGATACAGTAAGCGTATAGACAAGTTCATTATTCAAGAAGGTCCCTAGTCCGGCAGTGTGTGCTCCACGCTCGAGAAAAGTCTGTCAGTGTCAGTGGTTGTCCGCCAATTTTACCGGCCTGTCCTTGCGGATGCCGTTCATCGTATCCTGCCAGGCAACTCGCGAGTGACGAAGTGCCAGATGTAATGCGACCATCCTTCGAGGACGCCCGCGCCCGTCATGATGTGTAAGCAATCTCCTGTAGCGTGCTAAGGAGGCAAGTGAATCAGTTTCAAGTAAGAATGGTATGTATAGCTACACCTACTGCGTCTGGACGGAGGGAAGCTGGCCGGTCGATTCCAAGGAAATGTATGTCAGGGTATTTCGGGGAACTTAGGACTTTCTGTGGATGAAATTAAATCAATCCTTTTCTAGGGACTGTTGCAGAACATACTTGGAAGATGCGGTTATAATCACGAATCCAGAACCAATTATACCACTTCCAGTCGAACTCCTTATACTCCGTCCACGGTTCATTCCGATTGTGGCAGTCCTCATGACCGGGCAGGTACGCGCGCACGACAACTTGTCTCGTCTCACCGCCACGATGGGTGTCAAAGTACCGCTGTACGTCGGTCGCCCAGCTCTCCATAGCCTCCTCGAAGAAACTCAGCAAGCCGTATATGCCGTAGCCCTCATCCTCACTTATCGACTCATCTCGGTACCCGTGGAAGAGCGTGGTCGTCCAGTGGCCGGCCGTGCTGACTATTAGAGTTGTGTAATGTGTATGCGCAGCATCAGAAAAGAGCTCCGGGAGGTATTCGGTCGGGGAGAGACTCCATGTCTGCTCCTCGCTGAACAGCTGGAACGAGGGATTCTGCTCGTAAACCCCTGGGTGTAGCTCACGGTGAAGGTCTCGCAGCTCTTGCTGGGAGTAGAGCAGGTCAAGGCGGCGGAAGGTGACTAATGGAGTCTCCTCGACTGAGAAGCCCTCCGGAAATGAGAGGTGTGGGATGAGTGGGGATGTTGGGGAGAGATAGAGGTTCTGCGCCCATGCACGGTCGAAGTATGGGTTTTCAGTGTAGTTTGGTGTCGCACGGACATGGGGGTATAACAAACATGAGAGCGAGAAGAAGTGGCCCTCAGTTATTGAGTCTAACAGATGCTTTGATATACACCGAGTCCATATAAGGTGTGCGACATACCTCCCAGCAGGAGCCATCCTCCATTCTCGACCAGGTCCTTCGCCATGGCAGCCCCGTCCAAAGGCCTTACATGACACTCCTCAGTAGGCTGCCACCGCCAACTCGTAACATTAGGAAACCGGTCCCACATGTCCGGCCTATCCGCCCCCAAATGCCAATTATACTCCCGGTCCGCTGCACATCCCTCCATTCCCGCAAAGACTAACGCATCCCTCGGTGTGCTCATCGTCATGTTCCGCAACCTAAGCTCCAGGTCATACACCCATTTCCCGTCATTCCATGCTTGTGGCGAGCACGATGCTCGTATGCGTTGGGGAAAGAACGAAGGAACAGCAGGCAGTCGTAACGAAGGGGAGGCGAAGGTATACAGAAGGAGCGTCAGGGTTGCGACAAAGCCAAGGAAGATTAGTCTGGACGTTATAGAGCGTGGATTGAGCAGTCGTAGGAGACCCATGCTAACGTCGTCGGCGTCGACGTCCAGGAAGAAAGAGAACAGGAGCTGGTAACAACTTTTGGTGGGAGTCCGAGTCGAAGTGCTTGACCACGAAAGTGGCAAATAGGGGAATATTCCAAACTTGCCACTTGCATCCCCTCATTTGGCGATCGTCCACAAGGAGCATGAATCTATCGAAGATATGATGCATTGTATGTATTGACACAAACCCGAAATACAGTTAGACAACTAGAACATTGGACAAGAAGCAATAGGAAATATGCGACGGGGTCATCAGAACGAGGGTGTGTGATGATGGGAGATGTCTGTCCGATGTACCGTAGGAAGAATAGAAATGACCGGATTATATGAGGGTGCAGGGAGACAGAAGAAATGGTAGAGAGAGAGATAGCCCGATCCTGGTATTGTTGCTAGTACACAATGATACATTGAATGATGGTGTGTTTAGTCGAGGCCGTCTACGGTGGAGTTCCACTCCCACCGGCCTTCGAGGAAGCCGTTGGCGGTATCTTCTAACATGATCTCATTACGCTTCTGGACATAGACCTAACCCAGACAACACTGCCTGAGCACGAGGCTTCAAAACCGAGATCAACAAGACGATACTCACAGTCTTGTCCGTAACCTTCTGGCGCAGCGATGCGATCTCTGCAGGCTCGATCGACTGCTCCAGCAACTCGCTGAGGTCCTCCACAGCCTTCTCCAGATCCCTCTGGTTGTCCTCGAACAACTCCTTGGGGTTACCCCTCTCGAGGTAGTACGCCATGGCGTACGTCCACTTGAGCGTCATACGGCATTTGAACACCTCGTCCACCGCCTTCTTCATAAACTGCACTTCAATCCACGTAAGCTCGGACGTGATCTGCATCTCCTCCATCTTCTGCTCCGTCTTCTTGTATAGATCCATAGACAGCTTGGCGGACTGTTCATGGTTGGCCCAACGATTGTAGTACTGCATTTGAAACAGGTCTGTCTATGTCACGTAGAAAGAATGTCGGTATAACGTACGTGTAGATAACGTTCTAACGACGCTCGACTCTTAGACTGCGCATCACGAGCGTCTTGACTAGCTTTCTCGTCGTATCGATTGCAAGAGTACCACGCCGTTCCGTGTTCAGTCCAAGGACCTACCCACACCAGATTAGCGGCATCTCAGGATCCACATCTCACTTACCCATGCAAACCCAGCAGAACTCGTGTTTACATTTCTTGCAAGTCATATGGCTTGAAACCGCGATCTTTAGTACCAAAACACCGGATTAACTGAATTGAAGTAAACACGCACTTGCAGCCACCATTCTTCTCGATCGTACTCTGGCACTTACTGCACTCCTTCGTGTTACTCTTAATCCAATTGGCCGTCTCGCTGTCATCGTGACACTTCTGCAACCACATCCCGGCCACAGCGCATATTACCGGCCTATGATCACTCTCGACCGCGCACCCGAAGCAGAACTTATGGTCCGGACTCGCGCCACACACTACCGTGGGTACTATGCTCAACAGAGCGGACTTAGTCGCCGCTGCGGGACACGAGACCGTGTAAGTGCAGTTCGGATACGGGCAGAACTTGAGGTTCCTGTTGCAGCTCACGAAGTGGCGCACGAGAAGTCCTTGGAAGCGAGTCCAAGTCGCCGTGTCATTGCCAAGAGCCTCGTGGATGAATGGATCTGGAGCCACCAGCGCACACCCCTCGGCCATGCAGCGGATCGAGTGCTCGCCCTCCTCACGGATCTTGCCAGTCACGTACGCGTTCCAGCACGACGCGCAGAATTTGTGCGTGCATGAAAGGGACATTGTTTGTGTCTGCGTGTCATCGAAACATATGGGGCACACGAAGAGTTCCTCGCGCTTGGGCGAGGGTGACTTAACCTTACTAGACTTGAAAGACCGAGTGGAGCGGGTGGGACCGGTGGAAGAGAACTTGGGGGACGATGCAACTCGGCTGTTTGTTGCAGCCTTCGGAGCCTCGTCCTCGGCGAGGGCGACACCAGCATCGACATTGACGGCAGTGGCATTGTCCATGTACTTCTCTATCAGCCGTTCTTTGTTCCAGTTCATGTGTCGCAGCAGCAGGGAAGCTACGCTGGCCTATATATGAGAACATTAAAACAATTTAGCATGTATGCGACTACTAAATATACTCACTTCAACACCGAAGATCCCACTGATATGATCGACATCCGCTTGCATGAGTCGCTCGACCTGAGCCTGACTCAGAGGCTCAGCGTCGACCTCGTACGACTTCTTCACCGCCTTCCCCGGTATCTTGAAGTCGTTATCGAAAACCTCCATGTCCATATCGTCGTCGGACGGCGCAGAGCCTGTATAGTGTGATCAGCTTATCCGCGAGCACCATAGGTAGGACGTACCATCGTCGTCCTCGGCGTCCATCATGTCCTCGTCCTCATCGTAGTAGTAATCATCATCAGAATAGTCGTCCGACATGGTCGCACTCATCGTCGTCGCAAGAGTCAGTCACGAGTCCTCGTTGTCCAAGACAAAGGTGTAGTCAGCGCGCAAGTCGGCCGGGATGACCTCGACCGATTGGGTGCGTGAGAGGATTATATAAACTCCGCTAGGGTCCTTAACAGACCAAAGGCTGGGACAGAGACTGGGGAGAGACACAAGACACAAACATACTCTGCTAAACACATTTTTATTTTCCATCCTCCATCCTCAGCGATCAAGACACAGAATGGTTTTTCTCCATCTGCACCTGACTACTATAGCTATTTGCTGAATCACTGTCTACATCGACTGTACACTCTTGAAGCGTAATAGATCTCGACGTAGTTTTCTGCTACTCCCATGACACATGTTCTTGCTCTTAGACTCTACTCATTAGAAGTTTTCTGGGTCCCACAGAGCTCATCCTAGCATAAGTAACCCATGACTCGACTAGGATGTGATGCGACGTATATTTCAAGCTCCATCTTAATTGCGTTATGGTCCCAAAGTGATTGGTATTTTAGTCCGGATCACCTCTCCTTTGGGAACCAGATAGTGACTCGATTAAGCAGAAGCCAAAAAGTTATATATGCAGCGTTTGCTGCTTGCCTCTTTATCTGTAAGAAGGCTCGCTTTACCGCGCCAAACTGCTAGGACCAGACCAAGATACTACACGATGGCCTCGGAAAACGTCAATCTGCACAAGGACCCGGTGACGGGGGAGATGATCTCCAAGACGTTCGTACGATCACCTCTCAACTCTGTGTCCAGTGATCAAACGAATGTGCCCGCAGGGAGCTGAAGAGAAGGACGCAGCAACGAGAGAAGGAAGCAAAGAAGGCGGCGAAGGCAGCTGCAGCACCCCAAGCAGCTGCGAAGCCTGCCGCCGTGAATGAGGATGATTTGAATCCGAATGTGAGCACCTTATTTCCAGGAGTGGTCGCAGAACACTGTATAGCATACAGTCCATCACTTCCATGCAGGAAGTATTGACCAGATGGTGTTGCTTTCGTGGATCCGTGATGGAAAAGCTATACAGCTCCATGAAGGCAGTTCTCCTCGAGTCACTTGGACTGCTACCTAAATAGACTATGAACGACCACTATGATCCCTTACTGAAGCCATGTCCCAGCAATACTTTGAGCTCCGGTCTCGCCAGATTCAAAAGCTAAGAGAGACCCAAGACCCAAATCCCTACCCTCACAAGTTCGAAGTCACGATATCCATAGCAGACTATATTGAAAAGTATGGTCCCGAGGGCAAGATCCCTGTGGGCACCAAGCTCGACCTCACCACCGAATGCCTTGCGGGACGCATCCACAACATCCGTGCCCAAGGCCAAAAGCTTCGCTTCTACGACCTTCATGGCGAGGGCAAGAAGGTGCAGATCATGGCTACACTACAGTGAGTCTTGACGCTTCACGAGCCGCATCAGAAACTTAGTCCGCACACAGAGACGCCAAGGACCCCGACTCCTTCGTCGCAATGCACGACCTCTTCCGACGGGGCGACATCGTTGGCGTCGTCGGCACGCCCTCGCGCACGAAGAAGGGCGAGCTATCCATCTCGCCATCGCAGATGGTCCTGCTCGCGCCAAACCTGCACCAGCTGCCCTCCGCGCACTTTGGCCTGAAGGACCAGGAGACGCGGTACCGCAAGCGCTACCTTGACCTCATCATCTCGGAGGACACGCGGAGGATATTCATCACGCGCAGCAAGATTATCAACTACATTCGGCGCTTCCTCGACAACCTCGGTTTTCTCGAGGTCGAGACGCCGATGACGAGCATGATCGCGGGTGGCGCAACTGCGAAGCCGTTCGTCACGCACCACAACGACCTCGACTTGGATCTGTACCTCCGTATCGCGCCGGAGCTGTACCTCAAGGAGCTTGTCGTTGGTGGGTTGGACCGTGTCTACGAGATTGGACGGGTTTTCAGGAACGAGGGCATCGATCTGACGCACAACCCCGAGTTCACGATATGCGAGTTCTACATGGCCTACGCGGACATGTACGACATCATGGACCTGACGGAGAGCATGGTGGAGGGGCTTGTCAAGTACCTCACGGGCGGTAAGACGACGCTGCAGTACCAGCCGGAGGGCAAGGACGGCAAGACGTACGAGCTAGAGTTCAGGAAGCCATGGAAGCGATATGACATGATCGAGACGCTGGAGGAGAAGCTTGGTGTGAAGTTCCCACCGAGTGACACGCTACACACCGACGAAGTGAACGTCTTTCTGAGGGATCTTTGCAAGAAGGTACACCAGATGTAACAGCCGAGAGACCCGTGCTGACATGCTGTTACAGCACAACGTCGAGTGCAGCGAGCCACGGACGAATGCACGTCTACTAGACAAGGTGAGCTTACGTCGGAATGGCCCCACCGGCAGATGTCTAACATCTTTTCATTAGCTCGTGGGCGAGTACATTGAACCGCTCTGCATATCACCCTCCTTCATTGGTACGTCTACCCGGGCACTGCTGTCAAGCTCATCGCGCTAAACCAAGGGCACAGTTGGCCACCCACAAGTCATGTCCCCGCTCGCCAAGTGGCACCGCTCGCGCCCCGGTCTGTGCGAGCGCTTCGAGGGCTTCATGTGCACGAAGGAGTTCTGCAACGCCTACACCGAGCTGAACGATCCGTTTGAGCAGCGGGCGCGGTTCGAAGAGCAGGTTCGGACTTGCTTCACAAGAGTATATATATCCTTCCGACTGATGATGTTCGCAGGTGAAGCAGAAGGCGCAGGGTGACGACGAAGCGCAGGATATTGACGAGACGTTCATCGACGCGTAAGTCATGTCAGGCTCTGTGGGTACGGCCGTGGCTTACAGACGTTTCCAGGCTCGAGCACGGTCTGCCACCAACGGGTGGTTGGGGTATCGGCATTGATCGTCTGGTGATGTTCCTCACCAACTCTACTAGTTCGTATCAATCTTGTCCTACTCGGTATAACGTATTGATCATGTCTTTCCGCGACAGACATCAAGGAAGTCCTGCTCTTCCCAGCTATGAAGCCTCTCGAACCCACGGCTCCAGGAGTGGACGTCAACACTGCGGCACCAGGACCATCCGTGCAAGTATAAAGAGTAGACTCATAGGTATTATATTGTAGACGACGTACACTGACGCCCATAACCGGAATTAAAATGCGATTTGGGACTATATACTACTGGATAGGCGAAGGATCAAGCATCACCGTCTCCAAGTACTGTTCTGAAACAATTCTTAAGCGACACCGCACCATACGTCTTCCATTCTTTCCGTTTCGATGCGGTCGCAACGGTCAATATTAGCGTCTATAATGGATTGATTTCCGATGAAATTTATACAGTGCTGCCCAGCTGGGGAAGGGACAGCATTACATGGCCTTCACAACCACCATTATCTAAAAGTACTTGAATGTATGAGCTGCACATTGTCGACACCCACCCACAGGAACCGTCAAGAAGCGTGCTAAACACACAGCAATTGTCAACAAATGGTGCCGAATAAAAGGGGAAAAGGTCCAAAGTCGCATTAGCTATATTATGAGTGTAAGGGCAGAACAGGAAGAAAGCACCATGTCCATCCTGCTACGACCTGGCCTGGGTGCGAACGAAAAAGGTTTAGGTAGAAGAGAAGGAGGAAATGGTTCCTTGTAATACAGGTGGTCGGTTCGCGTGGTATGCCGGGTAGGTATAGGAAATGCCAATAGATCATCATCACCTCGAGACTGGACTAGTTGCGCGCGTGAACTGTGGACTGTAACTTAATGCGGTGGGTGGGGTGGGTGGCAGTGCAAGATGCAGGGACATAGAGGAGTAGAAGTAAATCGTCACATATACAATGAGCAGGAACAGATACCGCAGAGAGGGCGAACACAAGAGGTAGAAAAGAGGCCGCGCTCAGGTGGCGAAGCCGACGCGCATCTCCACGGGCGGCTGCGGGTACGTTTGCTGCTCGGGTCGCGGCGACGGCAGGTCCGTGTACGGCTTCACGACCGTCACCTCCGGCACCTTCTCGCTGGGCCCGGCGTTGTCCATTGCGGCGGTGGCTGCCGACGGGTCGCCCACGCCGGCGCGCGTGCCCCATCCGGTCTAACAATAGCGCAATCATCAGTCCCGATTGTAATTTGACCATGATGCACGAATGACGCACCTCATGAAGTGTTAGGAGAGCGTAGACCTTCATGATGGCAAAGTAGTATCCGAACAGGATGAATGCGGGGACGTAGACGATGTCCTGGGGCCGGTTCCAGAGATGGGGGAGGAGTTTCGCCGTACGCGTAGCCATGAGCCAGACCATGTAACTGACCAAGATGTTCCTACGCAACACAGTTCGGTATCAGTCCCCGAGGTATTGATCTGTCTACATACCACCATGGTAAGTGATAGCCACCCTGGTCGATAGGGATGGTGCTCTTGTACATGAGATATGCTACCAAACAGGGCCCGACAAGAAGAGTAAAAGGATTGAACAGCTTGTCCACCTAGAGCGCAGTTTTGTCACCGGATAGAGACAGGACGCAAGTAGTACGCACCATCGTATATGCAACATAAGGATGTGATGTCCAGATGTGCCTCTCCATAAACAATGATCTTAAGTCCGACCGCCATGTGTTCCTAGTCCACCGCAGAACTTGCTTCAAGAACCTCCAGTTGGGCTTCATAGTACTCAACAGCTCCGCCTCCTTGCAGCACTGCACATACGTGTTCCACCCATGGGTCACCATCCACCGCGTCAAAAACTTATCATCGCCTGAGTTGAGGTGGTATTTGCCAAGCCAGTAATCGTGTGTGAAACCGTGCAAGAAGTCGGGATCTTTGAGGATAATGGTGCGGTACGCGGCTGTCCGCCCGGACAAACAGGGCAGACCGCCGTCGATGTGCGTCGAAGAGGAGATCTCTATGTTCCGAATAGTGAGGCGGAAGGCAGCGAGGACCTCCCAGACCGTCATCTTATCGCCGCAGGGCTGTACGCGCTGCGACGTGCCCACGCCGCCGACCTTCTGGTCCTCGAAGCACGCGAGGATGTACGGCAGCATGGTCGGCGGCCAGATCGCGTCGTCGTCGGCGAACACGATGATGTCGGTCGTCGTGTTCTTGATGCCGTGCGACATCTGCAGGCGCTTGTTGGCAAAGGGCACGGTGAGGACGCGGATGCGCTCCGGGTCGACCGCGTTCGCAAGCTCTTGTAACGGACCCTGCATCTTTTCCTCCGTAACGATGATGATCTCCTTGGGCTTGCCGACTAACCAACTGTTGGCAGCCTCCTTGAATTCCTCTCCTGCATCGATGGTCGGGACAATAATCGTGACATCTTCGGATGCTATGTACGTTGGGTTTTCGGGTAGGGGTACGGGGCGGTAAGTCCATGAAGCTGTAAGACGAATGCAGTACCAGAGATATCGGTAGAAACTACGCTCCTCTGGTCAGCCTCTCATCTTGATGCCCCGTATAGGTTCGGCAGACTCACCCGATGACCCCGAACGGCACGACTGCAGGCGGTAATGTTAGCGTACACGTTGCCGCCGACGGACTGAGTGCCAGGAATACTAGCAGATGTATTAATACTCACAGACGGGGAAATTATCAGACGTCAGATACAACATCGGAGATAACCTAGCAGCGCGTTGCGCGCAGGGATGGGGAAGGTAAAGAGCGGACTGCTGTCGATGACGGCGAAGGAAAACGAGAGCGCCAGCGGCGGTTAAGACTGAGCAAGACAGCGGCTGACAGGAAAGAGAATTCACTGACCGCCCAGGCGACCGGAGCAGTATACAGGCCTCGCCACGCGGAGTTTCAATCAAGATTCCGTATGCCGGGTGGTCACATTGATTACTGTATCTCTTTGTATTTACGCAGAACAAGTATTCATTCCCAAGATACCGTACCAGAGAACCAATTATACAAAGAGGATCCTGGACAGCACCGCAGACTACTGCGGAATCAGTGCTCAGAATATCGAGAACGAGCAGGTCCAGCATGGACCTTGGACCTCGAGAACCACCACAAATCCTGAACACAAAGGCGCCAATAGAGCTTTCAAGATAAGTGCTACATCATGACTGGGAAGCAGCAACATATTAAATTCAGATCCGTCATTTTGAGTCCGGCTCATCATGCATCATGCCAAGCGCAACATGTGTACAGCAAGGGTGGACCGGACGTAGAGGACACGGGAACGATCTGGATTCAGGACGTGCACACTCGGCCCTGCAACGAGCAATGGAAGGTACGTACTGAAGCACGTTCGTTCTTCTCAAAGCTCCATGATCACGCATTCATGCACATGAGAGCCGCTGAACAGCTTGTGGTGGCATGATACTCGAGAGCGATGGTGTGCTCGCATAGAAATTAATATATCATTGCAGCCACCAGGAGAACCTCAACCTACCGACGATAATTCCGAGCTGCTGATCAGCGACCACATACTAGAACTGAACAGTGACTGGGGTACTGGCACACGGTCCACGGTGGACCGGACTCCAGTAACCGAGGAAGGTTCCCTTGACTATCATGATTTTGCCAGCAAGCCACACTTGGTGCGAGGTGGCGCTTGTTGACCGCAGTAGCTTCAGTCACCAGATAGGCTAAAGCAGATCATGAACTCCGACCTCCGACCTCCTAGAGCTCATCAGTACATCTACAACCACAATCCGCCACAGGACACGTCTGATGTGCGCGCGCAGCATCTCCCCCGTCCCCATAAAACCACTCCAGCAGATGGGAAGCATGGCCGCCGTGGCGACAATTTTGACATATAACGATTGCATCGTCAATTGTGTCTGTATAACGGCGGTTATTCTTAGGTTAGGGCCGCAGTCACGGTGCCGGGAGAACATATACGCACCTTCGTGCTGTGAGTGGGCCATGCCCACTTCACGGTGCCCGTCCGGAACCACGGAGAGGGTCATCAGGCATATTGAGCACCGCGGCAGGGCCCGTCCACAGGAAGGGCAGCTTGTCGTCTACAAACTCGGACACAAGTCAGCTCCAACTCGGGGAATCATCAATCAACACGTACCCGGCCTTTGTAGTGCGCTGCGGGGTCCATAACGTCAACCGGTTTGCTACAATAATTGCACCTCAGCATGATCTGCCGCGGGGCCCACCCCGGGACCATATTCCCCTCCTCCACAGCCCGCTTGATAATCTCCCCGCGATCGATATCAAGCTGACACCGGTGGTGGAACAGCCGCCACCCATCAAGCATGTCCCGGTACGCCTCCAGCCACATCTCCGCGCGCTTGTCGCGCAGCTTCGCAGGGCACACATAAGCAGACAGTATGGCGGCACTCTGCACGTCACCTGTACTATCGACGTAGTTCTGCAGAACGTCCATGCCGGCCTTGGTCAGGCCGGTGATGACCAGACCCTCGATATCGCCATGCGAGACGGCTCGGTCTGCCATCCTGCGCAAGTAAGACGACAGCGCCTTGTCGTCCAGGAACTGGAACGCGACGACAAGCCGCTCCCGGAGCGGCAGCGCTTCTTCTTCGAGCACCTCCGACCAGTCTCGCAGCGTCAGGAGCGTCAGCATCGCCCGGAAGTACGGGTCCTGCAAACGCACTATGAGGTGCTCCGTGTGCTCACGCAGCTCAGAACTCCTTGATGAACTCGCTGCACCGTGCGATGTGAGCGCCACTAGCGTACCCGTCATCATGTAATGCGTTTCGTCTAAGTCCGCATTAGTGTGCGTCTTAGTCAAAAGACTCAAGCCAAACAGACCTTTGCTGCGCATTAGCACCTCAAGTGCTTTCGAGTACTGACCAGTGAAAACCAGCCAGCAAGCAGCCTTTGAGTGTTTTCCTTCCCTCTCCCACCTGATCGACCCCTCAGTTTCAAAAAGGACAGAACAAGAAGCTGATCATCCTGCCCACCTCCGTATCTCGTTCGCAAAATCCTCCGGAGCCACCTGCCACCCGCACATCTGCAGCGCCAGCTCCCTCTGCTCTGACTTGGCCGTCTGCACCGTCGCCCTCCCATTGCCCGCGCTGAACGCCACAGGCGGCTCGCCTGACGACGACGATGTGTGCGACCGAGCTTTGAGATGCTTCGACCGCGAGGTTGTCCGGTGCAGAGGATATTCCAGGCCGAGCACGGAGAGGTTGGGCGAGGAGAGGCTGGAGATGGAAACCATTGGACTTTGGAGCGCCGATTGCAGGTCTTCGGGAGTATTTGGGGAGGGCGTCTTGGGAGAGGAGTCCCATACACCTGATAACCCCTCGTAAGAAAGGTCCAGGCCAAAATGTTTCAAGGTCTGGGCGGATAGGATGTCCCTGGAGACTGGAGGCACGGCTTGAATGTATGGTCCTGAAGAGTAGCTACTCTACTCACAGGAAATCCAAGCCCATAGGTCTGATAGGACATCGCTGCCAGGGAGATCATCCTGGGTTATTATATGGTTGTGATACGCCTGATACGTCCAAAAGTATGTCAGGTCACGAACCGGAAACGGACGCCCAATGCCTACATTAGTGAGGCCGTAGCCCCTGAGAACACGCCTCCGCATAACCATCGAAATGTCTTGTTCGACGAATTTGTGAACTGTATCCGCCGCATATCTTCTCGCCTTGGATGCACTCTTATCCCTGCGACTATGCCTCACAGAAGACCCAGCAACTGACCGAGGTCGTGAAACAGCAGACGCAGGAAAGTCCGAGGCCTTTACAGTACTCGTAGAATGGTCCGCTGATAAATTAACAGTCTTCACGGCGGGACTCGGCGCAGCGCTGTTCCTGGGTACTCTAAGAGCACCCCGTTCTCGCGATCTCGACGGTGTCGACGATAGAGCGGGGAACCCGTCCTCGTCGCCGCGCCCGAAGAAGGGTGGGGCAGGTGTCGTGGATTTTCTCCGTCCATTCAACAAGTACGCTTGAACGGCAGCATCTTCGGCGCTCACGACGGGCAGACCGTCAGCAACTTCGACGTTCCAGGGCTCCAGACTGTTAAGCGAGCCACGGACGTCAAAACCTGAGACAGTGCGACAGGATCTGCCGTATCCGATGGCTAGATCTCCTCGAGAGCTCCATGAAATGTACTTGGGTGTATCAGAGACTTCGTAAAGTTCGAGGTCGCCTTCCTTGCTCACTACCATCACATGTGAGGCAAGAGGATGCTTTTGTAAGCTCGGTACGAGGGCGAAGGAGGAGAGAGACCAGTTGAAGTCCTTCGCTGGGGGATGCATGTTAGCTGTCAGGCGTCCAACTCCGCGGCATCAAACCAACAGTGACGTACTCTTTCGAGTATCGGCTAGGACAACGTTGGACGGGTATTTCCAGTACTCTTCAGCTGCAGTGGGGCTGCCACCAGAAGAGCTCCAGGACAACATGCTAGAGGGACTAGCCCAGGATAGCCTTGGTGTTCGGTTGGGATGTCCGGCAGGATCCTTCGATCGTTCTGAAGTTGTTTCGGTTACTTGTGCATGTTGCAGATCCCAGAAACGAACGTGAGCCGAGCTCTTCTCTAACGTTGCTAATCTTCCCCTTCTTGTACTAGAAAACTGCATGGTAGTGAAGACCGCTCCGGGCATCACCTTTCCACCATCTGCGGAGGCATCTTTGGTGGTGAATGTCAACAGTGGCTGCGAGATCCGTCGAGAATCCCAGACAGTGACTACGCTATCTCCGAATGTAGCAATCCGATAAGGGTCTGTAGGATCTGTAGCGATGCTATGGACCTTGCTCGGCACGTTGGTATGGGCACCAGGGACGGGACTCCGTAAATCAAAAAGCCGTAGCCAACGATGCGATATCCCAGCCAGCAGCAAGTACCACGAATTCGGCACAAACTCCACCGAAGATATGTAGTCCGTAGGCGAATGCTGTTGGAGAATGCGAGCGTCGCCTCTAGCATTCAATTCAGAGCGAGGTAAAGAGGGTTGAGAGCGACCGTTGGAAGAATCGACATTCGAGGCGTGATCTACGATCGGATCCATACTTAACATGCTACGCGCTGTGCTGATGTCCCAAATAATTAGACTGGGGTCATTCCTTACTTTATCCAGACCAACGGCAAGATAATTCGGTTGAGCATCGCAGAAAGCAAGTGTATTGCACGGGCGGGAGTTTCGTACGGGGAGAGACACGCGAGGTCCACTTGTCAGAACATGGTTGCTAGCGTGCTTGGTGGATTCAAGACGCATGAGATCCACAGTCCCAGTGTTCAGCCCGACAGCTATGAGGTCTTCCACTGCTGGATCCGGAGACCATTGAAAACACTATCAGAATAGTTCAAGGAGCATGCCTGGCGGAAATGCGAGATACGCACCTTCATAAACTGTAGATCGCTCTGAGACGTTACATGCCTAATTTCGGAAGAGTCGGGGGTACATTCATACAGAGTTATTGTGCTCCCTCCCCCTACAATGAATTTGCTTCCAGCTCGAGGATCCCAGAGGATACGCTTGTCCGTATGCACGACCATTGTTGAAATGCACAGTTGACTTGGCCCGCTATGACCGCTGGAAATTCGGAGCCGCCGGATTGTCACAATATAGACGCTTTATCAACTAGGACCATTTCGAGTTGTAACTTGAAGTGCCCAAGGACAACTTGAAGTGCGGAATCTAGTAGAGCAAGCGTTACACTGTAACGGCGTTACTAGACGAGTGAACGCGCCACCAACGCGTATCCTCGAACTACCACCATGGAAAATCCGCATGCCGAACGTCAAGCGGTGCTCATTGAGCGAATAGCAAAGAACGCAGTGAGTACAACAAGAAATTTACGTTCCTAGACTATTCTAATCCCATTCTTAGGATAAATGCACCGAGGTTATCCTGGAACTCAATCATTGCATCGAAGAAATCCTGAGAGCGAACGCATACGTGAAGACTGCCGCAGATCTTGTCACTAAATACCATAAGAATGTGCAATATAACCTCGAAGCAACGAAAGGCAAGGACGCGTAATTGAGCCCTATGCCAGTGCCACACTCGCGAGGTGACTCCTATTTTGTATTACGTGTCCAGGAGCTTAGAGGCACGTTCATAACTTTAGCATTATCCGGTCTTATGCACTGTATTCCTCTCACACTTCAGTGCCAGAAGCCTCTACTGAGCCCGCGGAAGGAGACTGAATACATTCAAGATTACATTGTACTGATGGATCCCCCGTATGATGCATATCTTACAAACTCTCCGAATTGACGTTGCTATGCTCGTCCCAACTCCACAAATTGCAGCATATTATGTTTGGTCGACTCGTTGATGAAATCGGGTGCATCGCGCCAAAGTATACCGTGCTCGCCTTCAGGACCCATTTCAGCTATTTTGCCAGACAAGGTCCTGTTGGTGACAAGTTCCCGAGTTGCATCCTGCAGAACCGATGGCGGTGTCTCAATCATTTTGGAGAACAGTGCCTCGTCCGCAAGATTCGACCCTGCATATGGCATGAAGAAATTCTATTCGCAGGCAAGGTTGAACTCACTGATAATTGAAGGGGCGAGACCGTTGATCGTGATACCTTCCTTCTGCAATTCTGGCCCCAGAGATCTCACTAGTCCCACCACACCATGTTTCGAAGCCGCATATATAGGACCCACAGAGAAAGGATAGATCCCTGCGTTCGATGCCGTGCACAGAATAGACCCTCCTCGTCTTCCCTTCCTGATATAGTGGACCGCAAGGTGAGTCGTATAGACCACCCCATACAGATTAACATTCAGAGTCGTCAATGGTGGGGGAATATCTGGGTCCTCCCGGACCGCCAAAAAGGGTTCCCGACTCTCCGCGCTCACCCCCGCATTTGCCACCACAATGTCGATATGCCCGACTTCGTTGAACGCAGCCTTGAATGCGGCTGCCTGCGACTCGTACGATGACACGTCGCACCGTATGAAAGTCACTCTTGAGCTTGGGTAGGTTGACTGTAGGGACCTCAAAGCTTTGGCTGCCGTTGTCGGATTAACGTCCAGAATGGTGACTACAGCCTCGCGGCTGAGAAGCATCTGTACGATGTACAGCCCAATTCCAGATGCCCCTCCTGTAGACGTTCGGTGAGTATTGCACGTTCAGACTACATACCGTATGGTTCACCTGTTGTAATGGCATGGAGACCCTTGAGATCCACCCGTTCGACTCCGTCCGCACTGCTCATGTTCGCGGTCACGATCGAGTCGACAGAAGGACAATTACCAGCCGCTCTCGACTGCATACTCGCATTGTGTATGGCTTTATATACGACAGCCTATACCATACAGCCTTACGTGAACTATCTCTTCGTCAGGTGGGAAGTCAGAAGCCCAAAATACGGACCGAGTTTTGTGAGGTCCGATCGCGCCACGGCATACTTGCCTATTTCGGTAATGTCGCACTTCATCTTAAGTTCAAAGTTCTCTGACATCTCAAATGCGGTTTCGAGATTACAAGTGGGCTTATGGTCTTTCAAATGACACCCAATCTATTCCTACCATCCCCATGCGTTCTGCAAAAGATCGCAGTACGAGTCGGTCAAGGAAATAAAAGACATGAAGTGAGCTACGGGATGGTTGCGCTCTTGCCTGTACTATGGTTTGATATCGTCGATATTGTTGCTCACGTTCTGGGAGCGCTGGAGACAGAAAGGATGCCCTCTTGATGAGTCTGCCATCTCCCTTTGAGAGTCCCATATCTTTTTACTTGATCATATCCTCAATGTAAATGTACAGCCGCCCCGCTAAGCTTAAGACCTTCGCATATTTATCAAGAATTAATGTGGATACATGATACGTCGAACTAGAGGGTCAGTTCTTCTCTGCAGCAGTCTCCTGGATCAGCCTCGCGTACGTCTCGCTGCGAACGCTCATATGGTACTTGAAGGGCAAGGCGTGACTGTAAGTGGCACTCAGACCTGATTCCTCAGTAGATCTAGCAAGAGCACACCGCACCTGATCATGCCGTCTCCGTAACGCCCAGGCATCTCATCCTTGGATTTTGAGATGTTGAACGCCGCCAAGGTAAGGGCGATCACGGCCCACATGCCCGTGTCAGCAAAGTGGCGGCCAGGGCAGATACTGTATGTTTTTTCGGGTGAGCTCATATACGATGCAAGGATAGCCTTGAAATACAAACCGCCGTCCACCACCGAAGCTGGAGACGGGGTACTCATCCTTGACAGTCCCGTCAGGGTTCTGGTATCGCTCAGGCTTGAATTTCGTGGCCTCAGGGTACGTCCGCTCATCACGGTGAATAGCCCTGCACAATATGCATCAGGACCGGGAAGCCTAGACACCCGGCCTGAACACTTTACCATAAGTTCATGAGAACGGTGGTTCCTGTAACAGTCAGGTAAGCCGCGGTCGTTCAGCGTAGATGCGAGACACTAACCCTTGGGGATGAAGTAGCCTTCGTAGACATCCTCCTCGGTGGTGGCATGCGAGATAGCTATGGAACGCAGTCATGCCTACATTCATGCCGTTCTGATAGCACTTACATAGAGGAAGAGCCGGGCGCCATCGGAGAACCTCACGGTACAGAGCCTCGACGTATGGAAGAGATGCCCTGTCGTCGAAAGTGGGCAGCCGGTCATCACCAATAACGCGGTCGATTTCCTCCTGTGCCTTCTTTTGCGCCTCGGGGTGTAGAACCATGGCGACGAAGAAGACACCAAGTGCTGCGACAATCTGAAACATAAACATCAGATATACATAGCAGGAGATGTGTTATTCGTCTCACCGGATCCGCGCCGGCTAGAAAATATGTCAGGAGTCAAGCCGACGGACAAGATGAGAGTGAGACGTACCGGCATAGGCTGCACCAGCGACACACCTGATAGTGTCCTCGTCTTCCGGCTTGACCGAACCGCTTGCCTGAAGACGCTCCAGCAGCTTGGAGGCCATGCACTCTGAACCAACGCCAGCGCTCTGCAGAAGACGTGTTGAGACTCGAACCGACAACAGAAAGGTGTACTCACCATGCGGGACTTCACGTAGTTGAATGGGTAGTCGCACATCTCCGTAGTCAGTCTGAGACCTTCCTTGGCGTAACTCTTGGTACCAGGCAGGTACTTGACTGCAACGATGACTCTAAAGATGTGTTCATAACCATCGTGTTCACACTCACGAATAGGGAAGTAATCAACAGCGGATGCACCCGGTAACTGCGACTCTGCCATCATGGCAGTAGCCTTTTCGACGAGGCCGACATAATAGTCACCAGAGTCCGCGACCTGGTAGTCGTACACGATGGCCAAAATGTTGGCACCGGCAAAGCTATGTGCGATACCGATATGAATATCCGGTCAAATGGAACATATCAGTGGACGTACTGCCGAATGTGGTTCAGGAATTCGTTGGGCTTCTCCAGAGTTCGGCGAGCCAACTCGTGTGCCTTCAGCATAGTCGTGGGCCTGTAGTACTGAGCGCGGTCCTGGCGGAACTCCTGGTGGAATAGCCGGCGATGTTCACGCCACCGAGGGCCGTAGCCAATGAAGCCCAGGTCGAAGTCCCAACCCATCCTGCAGGCCGTGTGAATAAGTAGAATGTAGCACACAAAAGGGCGACAAGCTCACATGTTCAACATGAGAAGCGGTGGCCTGTCCGAGTACTTGTTCGACCGCTTCTCCAGCAGGTCGTTGGCGACCTTTGCTGAGTTGATAATGATCGTGTGCTCGCCAAGGTTTTCCATATGGACAATTTCACCTAGCACGAATTGAGACATGGGTTGTTCGTACAACAAGTAGTAGGGTGCTCACCATATTGCTTTCCCCACTGCTCGTAGGTCTCCCAAGGCGCAACCTTGGGGACCTGGAAGTAATTGCCGAAGATGGGGATGGACTTGGGCCCAGGGGGATAGGGTAACCCTTGAGGATTCGCAGCGCGCCTGTCCCGGTAGCGTTTGAAAAGGAGTGCAACAGCGGAGAGGAACACGAATTGGAAGAGGAGGGAGCTCGAGAAGGCCATTGTGGCAGATGGCGGCAGTGACAGGAAAGTCTGTTGCGGCACAGTAAAGTAAGGGCGTACCTGGTAAATCCATTCACTCTGCCCCTGCCTGGATGATTAGCACAACTGCTTGCGCTTCCTGATAAGTAGGCCTATCAGAAGGACAGGATGAAGTCCGAACACGGCATTGGTCGAAGATAGCTTAAGTGGCTATGTTTAGATTTGTCTTCTGTAATCTTGATTGCCATTGCATTCATTACAACTTCTAAACAGAGCTGAGCTGATAGCCTTTCGGTAGCTCTTGTCATTCATAAATATTTCATTCGTTCTGAAAGATATGTATCAGACATGGTTCAACGTTCAACACGCGAAACGACACGAACCAATGACTTATCGAGGTTAATTAATGTTCCTAGATTCTCTGAATATGCAAAAGGTCCTATCACTTGCCTGTATCTCCGTCCGTGTTGCTTCCGAGACTCTTTGGTCGTCGCCTAGACCTGTTACACTCCAGTGTTCATATCCTTTGTCGCGGCAAGCTTGCAGTATAGCGAACGCGTTGTGTCCCAGCATGATCATATATAGAGCACCAACCCGAAAGGAACGACCCGTATTTTCCCACCCTCCTTTGAAGAAAATACATCGTCACTGCACCGTAACGTCCTGCTTTCTCCACTAGGCTGCGTTCGAAACTCCAGCAGGACTTGAGCTCATTATACTAACACGTCAAGACATCCGTACGGCGAGTGCAGATGCACGAAGTTGGAATAGGCTTGCGAGGCCCAAATCTATTGTGGTTCATCGTACGTTGGTCTCGCTAGCAAAGGAATGAACGGCCTCGCTAGCCTCAACAGCCCAACTCCAATTCATATAGTTGTTCGCCTCCTAAGTCTTGTTTAAGCGACGCGTACAGTTCTCGAGACATCATTGTGCCTGACCAGCGTCGGCTTAAGACGTCGGCTCCAGCCAACGAGGCCCGAGCAATAGAGATCAGCGCTCCGAGCGCATGACAGGTGTGCCTATTCTTTCGCTAGATCGCGATGGTGTAACGAAAGTTCAAAAGACATTCACTGCCAGTACTATACCACCCCGGACAAGCTTATTTGAATTCGGATCAAGCTCAATATCAATGGAAGACCTTTCTGAATCGGCACACTACGTACGGATTCTCATACTCCTGCATTGGATCAATCGTCGGGCTCCTAAGAAAGGTCATTTCGGATACTCACGGCTACTCCATCGTCAGTTGAATTCACCGGGCGCATAGCACGAAAATCTGTCAGGTGTTTTAGGGCCAAGCACAGGGCTAAGCTTCAGGTCAGCACAATAAATTAATCGGCGACCTCAGAAAACAGGAAACGCCACGAGTCTCTACGGAACCAGACAGTAACCAGATATGGGTCCACTGGAACTGGGCCTGCCCAATGTGTCCAACCTCAGTCAAAGCCTTGCCGCTCATCTTTAACGCCACACTCTATAAGATGCCTATCGACGGACTCGAGCGTATACAAATCATACTCTAATTACAACATCTGCCATCGCAGCCGGTATACACGCACTCAAACCTGTCCCGAAAATACCCGTCGACGTTATTGGTATTTGCTGGCTCGCGGACTGTTTAGGTGTTCATATATGGTCTTCTCGATCTCGTCTCGTGTTTCGATACATCGTGGATCAAAGAACGGAAATAGCTGCATGTGGACGATCGAGCCGATGTTATTCACCGGATCCACGAAGTAGTAGCTGTTCGTCAGTCCAGCCCAGCCGAAGGAACCTTCTGGTCGGCCACTTAGTGTCTGCACGTCACGTATCGGGGATCAATACAACTGGCACCCTCCGGAGTCTATAACCGCCGACTTACTGGAGCCTTTGCGACGATGCAACTTAGCAGATTCATTCCTTCCGCATCTATCTTTGCTGTGGATCTCGCAAACTCGGGGACACTAGTGTCCGGCAACCTTGAGTCTATCGGGCTAATAAATCTAGAGGAAGGAAGTAACTTACTCTGAAGAGAAGAATGGCGAAGACGTCTTGTATAGCGGCCTTGGCACTTTGATTCCTCTTTCAGCAAAGTCATCAGCGAAGGCCATGTCCCATGTCGTCCTTTTCAGGATCTTGGGGTCCTTTCGCAGCACAGCCTGAAGCACCTTCGCGTACCCTTGCGCGTTCCCGAACAAACACCCGCCAGCGTAATACGCTTTCCCTGGAGGAGGCTGGCCGGCAGTGTGATAGATCATAGCATCTGTGGCGTCAAATCGCATCGCAGGGTCGCGAGCATCGGAGCTAGCGTTCCGGACGTGAATGGGGCGCACATTGGACGCGATGGCTGGTGAAAGGTGGAGGTCGAGCTCCGAAGGCTTGATCCCGAGCGGGTCGAAGAAAATGTCGCGGAACAGCTGTCGCAAGTTCCTGCCTGTAGCGCGCACAGCAAACTGTCCGAGCCAGTCGGACGCGTGGCCGTACCTGTGGAATGGGTGATTAGAGCGGATCAGGAGGCTTAAATTTTAAATGGCATGCTAGAAGAAGGCGAACTGACGTGAACGTGGTCCCCGGCTCCGCTACGGCGGGGATGTCGTAGTCCGAGATATTGCCCGTCAGGTAAGGGAGACTCTTGTGAGGGACACTCCCGTCGCTTGGGTGGTACTGAGCCAGAAATCGGTTGCTGCTATGCGGAGTCATATCAACTAGCCGTACGCACCAGTTCATTGGCGAGTGGGTGACTCCACCAATACGCTGCGCCAGCTGAATGTGTAAGTAGCATTCGAAGAGTGACGCGCGTCTTTTGGTCTCTTAACTTCATGACCTTCTTCTTGTCAGGCCCGATGCCATCAAAGTCCTCAATGACTTTGGTGACCAGATGGCCAGATGAAGGTCGGAATTCAGGGAGTACTCGAATAAGCGCGTCGTGACTATCCAGATCTCGCAGAGTCAACCCATAGTTATTCAAGCCACGCTCCAAAACATGGAGGACGACCATGGCCATGGTTATTTTAGCGCAGCTGGCTAGCCAACCGGCATGTTCTGGTCGGAACTTTTCACCCTCTGGAGTATCCGGTGAAGGGACGAGAGCCAGGCCCGACACGCCGTTGAAGAGAACCGCCTCCTTGTCGAAGACAACCAGCTGGAAACCAGGAGCGACACCATCTGCCACAGCCCTGTCAAGAACGGCCTGAAGTTTGTTTCCGAGGAGCATGAGGTCGCTAGAATCGGGTGGGGAGTGGTGTGCTGAATTGAGGGGCTTGCTCAGACTCAGTGCCTTTTAACGGAAGCAAAGAAGGTCAATTAGTTGGTTGGATAACCCCGACATCAGTCTGAGATAAATTGTCTTCGACTCGGAAGCACCATTGCCGGATGCTTCCTGATGGCTAACGATGGCACTTTGGTCGACGTCAGCGGGGTCAAATGAATCGTAAAGCCAACGGGCTATGCGACATAACAACTCGGGGAGGCTAGTGCGAGTGAAAAACGCTACCTTATTCTTAGCATGCAATTGGAGATTGAAATCGCTGCTAATCACTTGTACGGCGAGCCGCCAGGGGAGAGAAATGATTGAGAAGAGTGTGCCCATGGAGTCAACGTAATGCAGGTCGATTAAGGAGAGGACGGGGCGTCCAAGGGTCCCTGTCATTTTGCTGCAGTATATATATCATCGATCTAAGGTTGAACAGATGCGTCAGTGTCTACAATTGACAATTCACCGGGTGGCATCGTTAGAGTTACTACATAAAGGCTAGTCGCTACCTTATCCCCGCCACTTATGTTGTCTGGACTATGATCCGCACCTAGTCCACTTAAATGCGTCTTCAAGTTTCAGAAGCTATCAGGAACTCATCTAGGTACACGGGGACAGCTATATCTTCTGGCCATCATTAAGCTCCATCAGACATCGTCGTCGCGGAAGCACAGGAAGGTACCACTGGTGCCGCACTGACACCAGGATCTCTGCGTCCATGTCATCGTTATCCTATATCGTACGTGACTGCGCAGGGACTGCGCAGGGCCTGTGTTCCGTTGACCGGTCCCTTTAGTAACCTATAAATACTGGATACGGGCCGTATCTTATACACATTAAAGATCTCCTGCAGAACCGTCTCACATTCACTTCGAGAAGTGGTCGCAAGTAACCAAACTTACCTAGCATGGAGTTGGTGGTCCAGGTGGAAGGAGACAACGGAGATCCGTTCTATCCCATGCAGATTCAAGTTTGGGACATACTCTGGCCTTAATACTTCCTACTATCATCCACTGACCTGGCGCGATCTGCAGTCGCAAGGAAGTTACGTTCTGCATATTTCATTCTTCCAGTGAACTGCCTTGGACTTCGGCTCAGGACCGTTGAATCGAACCCGAAATATTCACGGACAACGACAAGGATAGCGATTCACTCCCTTAGTCCGCCATATTCGGATCACCCGAAGCCATCAGGATCGATGATACGCCTAAACTTAAGGCCCAAGAGCCAAGGTTCGAAGGATTAGGAATGCACAACAATATCGAGTTATCTTCAACGAAAGGTCAAGTCCTGCTAAGGCAAACGTACCATGAAGCTCAACTAGAGGTTGAAATGATACCGTGGCCGCTTAGCCTATTCTGTGATACCCTGTCGAGATCAGCACATGCATCGTCGAGATGATGCAAGGATAGCTGACAAGATGCCTCGTCGGCCTCGTACTCTCTGATCCACGGACTTGCGAATCGGCTTCGGTCTCGGCAATGAAGACCAGCGCGCCCGACTCGCCACAGCCAGGTGGTAGTTTTGCCTAGCAGAATATTGCTCGATTATGGATCTGTCAGTTGTTCTCATCGTGTGGCCACATCAAGCTAAGCTCTGACCGCCCCTTATTCCGAGTCAGCAATCGCATGGATGACGAGGACCGCGCACCCTCGCACCGCCGCACAGGTGAGCAGGTAAGGGTTAAGGCTCTGACAGATATCCAACTTATAGCTTTTGGCTCGCCGATGCCCACAGGGCTGTTAGAGGTATATCTGTTGCATTCCTTCTACGGTGCCGTGGAGTCGCCCATTGTATAGAAACCACATAACGTCTTTCCGCGACGATGAGTGGACTCCAGGGGTTTTCTTCATGTACACGTCCCGCACATCGCCGTCTTCCACGAGTCAAATTTGTGTTCAAGCCCAGATCTCCTGGATTGCCCCGCGCAGAGCCGCGGAGCTTCATCTTGCTCGATATTTCAGGCTCTTGTCCGGCACAGTGCGTACATTTCATGGACATCTCATGTTATAATCAACTGCTTGCGGGCAGCTTGCTCTTCAGCCTATCGGAATCCTTCTCCCTCATTTGACATCAAAGTGCTATTTCTGGACTAACAATTGCAAAGAACCCCTTGAACACAGCGACTCGAATGAACTTCATGTGATAATGTGAAACTTCCGCTGCTTGTTTGACAGATTCGTGGTATCGTACCTGTCGGCCTGTTTGCCATCGTCCCGATACTCGTCTATATCTGATGAGTCTAATTCTTATGATATAGACTCATCGTTAGCATCCTGTTCGCCCCGGCCACTCTGCTTCTCTCGGGTTAGGCTTGACATGTCATCCGCTGGTACCTTTGTTCGACATCCGGTTCAAAATCTTCAAGAGCAGAATTGTTGACAGGTGTCGTATTTATACTGTCGTGACTTGTGAAGTGAACCCGCTGGTGCTGCCGTGGCATCCGAATCTGAATGTCCCAAGAAAGGGATCAGCATGGCTGCACTCTGGCCACCTGCACCACGACGTTCATTTGTAGCAGGAATGTGTATTTGAAGACTATGCACTTACGAGACCACATCGCGAAAGGTATTGTTGTTCAGTGAAGCCTGGTAAACTGATTAAGCGGTGGCTGACAGAACCTAGTCTAACATAGAGCGAGCGTGAGCTCTTTGACGTTACTGATATGAGCTCCCCCAAAACTGCAGTGCCTACAGTAGCTATCGTTGGTACGTCAGATTCTTGCATTCAGTACTGTAAATACACTCGCCGGGTGTAGGCCCGACAGGGTTTATCGGCAACTTCATAACCCCGGAGTTCGTTAAAGCCGCAAAGGCGAATGAAATCAAGCTGAAGCTATTGACGACCGATGCGAATAAGCCGAAGATACGGAGTCATCTCTCTGATGGTGGAGGCAATGTAACGGCATTCGGTATCAATTACGATCAGTCCTCTGTACTGGAAGATGCCCTCCGAGGTGTTGATGTCCTCGTGAGTGTGATGGGGGCTGGAGGAGACTATGAGACGAGAAAGGCTGTGCTGCTTGACGCAGGTTAGCTCTTTCATTCGCAGTCTGGAGCGCTGATTCGAAGGTAATATGCTCTCTGCCGCTGGCGGCAGCTTGCAAAGCCGGAGTCAAAGTATACTTCCCGTCCGAATGGTATGCTCTCTATCCAGCGGCAACAAGATACGCTGTCTAATATTGCGAGCAGGGGTACCAATCATAACAGGACTAAACGATACCATCCGATGTTCAAGTCCAAGAGTCATCACCATCACGAAGCCGAAGCTCGCGGGCTGAAGGTCGTAGCGATATATACCGGACTCATCATCGAATTCTGCTTTTGCAAGTGGTTCGGTGAGCCACAGTGTATATGATTTTGTATTTCTAGCCGCTCATTCTTGGGTGATCAAGGTATTGATTCCGCTGCCAACACTTGGGTCATCCCTGGTACTGGTGATGAGCCCAACGCAATGACGTCGCGAGATGATCTTGGGAAATACGCACTCAGGGCAGTATTTATGTCGCACTACGAACCGCAGAAGGTTCCCTCTCACCTGGAGATCTATTCGGACAAAGGGTACAGTAGTCTTATTTCCTTCTGCGGCGTACTTTCTGAGATATTAATCGTCCAGCACGTGGAATTCATATGCGGACGCAATGGAGAAAGTGGCAGGGAAGCCAATCGAGCGAAAGTATCTCTCTCTCCAGGAAGCGGTCAAGAATTACGATGCGGTCAAGGATACACTTCCTCCGCACGTGCTCGGTCCTTTCCTCCCGATTCTGTGTGCCGAGAATGTTTTCAATCACTCTGAGGCGGATGTCGAGCTTTTAAACTGCAATCACCGGATCTTCAAGCCCAAAACAGTCGCTGCCTACGCAGAGGAGGTAGGAACTTGATTGTGATGATTGTCTTATTTTGGATTCTCGCTAACGTTCTGGGGTCATTGAAGGTGCAAGGCAAACCGTGGTTCAACTCCACCCCTTGGGGCTCTTGATGGCAAGTACTTGGCGTCAAATGTTACTAGGTTTTCTCATCCGTGTATGAAGCATTTGAAATAACCAGATCGCATTCGATGCGCATCTATTGTACAACAGCGAGTCCAGTCACTCATCTGAACCGTGCAGAATGTTGTACAATGATGTAAATAAGAGTAACAAATAGGAAATATTGCAATTACAGGATGCTAGGATACAGTCGTGACAATAAGATAGACATGACGGTCATAAATAACGATACAATTCAAGTGGCGTCGAAGGAGGCGGAGGACCGGGGAAGACCTCGTGTCCGCGTCGAATAATTAGAGCTCGAGCGGCCGGCCGCTGAGCAGAGATAGATGGACGGTGAATGTCCGCCTGGTATCGTGAGCACAGATCATGACCAAGTGATCTCGGATTTGATCTCCTTCCCCGTTATGTCGCATGTTGGTACGGAGAAGGGATAGTTCGAAGACTGGACGCTCTTGGTAAACTGGTAGCCGCTCTGCCAGATACTCTTCGCGCTCATGTGGAGCTGAGGAATAACTTTGCGATCAATGAGCAGCTATGACAAGTCTATGAGCGGCATGTAACGAAACACAGCACATAGGCATTTTACCTGGAGCGCTGCAATAACCCAGTGTCTCGAGCTCCACCGTCGTTCGTCCTGGATCACATCGATCTCTCTGAAGAGCATGGATAGACCCAGCCCCGAGACATCCTCATCACCAACTTTACAAAGGAATGTCATCGCCTCTATCCGCTGGTCAGAGTTCATGGTCGGCTTTCCCTCATAAATCCACATGTCGTCTCCGTCCCTGTCGATATTCTTGGCATGATACCGCCATGTTTGCACCTTCCTTGGGTCCGGGTTTTTGGGTGCAAGAATGAGGGCGGTGTGGAATTTGACATCGTCCCCTTGTGCCCTGCCTTGAGAGTAGTAGGCAATATATAACCTATGCTTGTTCGAGCGGTTGGAAGCGGGCTACGTCGGTATCATTAGCGACGTTAAGCACCAAAGGGCACAAAGCACATACCTTAGGGTTAATGGTGCCGAAGGCTGGATAAAGGGGAGTAGCCATCATCTTGCCAGAGATGTGGATGAACGAGTGAACTTGGCCGACACAGACGACGCGTAAAGTGAGAGAGGAATGGGTACCGGACTAGCTTGCTGCATCGTGCTTAAAAGTACGCAGTCATAACTGCTATGAGAAATACGACGTACGTTACGAGAATATAGGAACAAATGAACGGCCTGAAGGGGCAGCTATGGACCCTTCCCGCCACATTACTATATATAGGCATCCTCTTGTTCTACAAGGCAGAGCCTCGCACCTTATTGTTAGCCGAGATGAGCAGCCCGAGACGGCAGAGATTCTGCGCTCATCTCCACTTTGTCAATTGTACAGCGAAGCCTCGTTGCCCCCGAGAAAGGTGACGCTGTGAACGACGTTCTATTGTCCTGCTTGACCGAGCGCTGTACTGCGTACCGAGTTAAGAGTGTACATAGGAGTCCACTGGGAAGCCGTTCTAGTCGCTTCCAAGTATCAATCTGTACTCCGCGCATCCGCGAAGAAGATATGCCCCAGATGCACCGTCCATACTAAATAGAGCAATGCCTTTGTGCGCAAGGTTTGATGGCATTTCGTGCCTCAGCAGACCTTAGGTAGTGGAGTGAAAAGCGGGTATTGTGACCGCCAAGGTATTCGAACGAAAGATAGACACAACAACGGCGCAGCAACAGAACAAAATAGCTATAGATTGCCCGTGCTGCCGGGCAAGATCATCCGATACGTCAAGATAAGAACTCATGCATCATGGCCGATGTGCAATGTCACAAACATTGCAAAGTAGTCTTGGTGACTAAGCGCCGTCTTTCTGCCTTTGTTGTCTGAACAAAAGGGTGAAGCGAATGCAATGTCACAGAAGTCATGACCGGACTGCAAGGGAAGAGCAGCCTCGGCTATATAAAGATGCTTCGAGAATCTTTTCAAAGCCACTCACTTGTAGACGCGGAGGGCCACAGACGTTGTAAGCCCTTGCTCACGGGATTTGTTTATAGGTTCTGCATGCAGGGAGTATCTGCGCAAGTCGTATAGATCTGATACCTAACGACCAGCAAGGTCTGGCGTACGAGAAGGAAATTCGTCTTTTTGTCACTTGTTTTTCTCCTTGCCGCGTATTGGTATAACAGTTCACGCCACATAAGTCATTTCTGCAGCTTGCTCATTCCCGTTCTTGCACCAGCCAGTCTGGGTATTCTGGATCACAAGTCGGAACGAAACTTTGGGTCGCAATGTATTTGTCCTGCGCGGGCGCGCAGGCGCTCTCGAGTCGATGATTATCGGGAGGTTCTGAAGCCAATCGAGACGTGTCACAATCTGAACAGCACCACTACAGTTTCGAGGCAAAGAAGAAAGATGGAACATACCGAAAAAACCACGAGCACGGACCAGTGTTGTAGCACTCAGCAAGCGAATAGGCTACTTCACCACAGATATCAAGCAGGATGTGGGGGGCATAACAGGCTTATCTTTGATTGGGAAACCCTGGGCGCCGTATACGCCACCCGTGTATGCCGGTGCCGTCGAAACCAGCACCAAATATCAGAGATTTGAACATTCGAACGTTCCGGAACAGAGACTGATTGATGTGGCGCGGCGTCCTCCAAGGAGTGCTTAGACCAGACGTACCAGATTGGACAACGTCTCTGTGTTATCACAGAGTTTCTGTATGATCCATAGTTGGTGTGTATTCTTGCAAGTTTCTAGCCGCGACAGCCAATTGCAACAGCGAGATAGCGCTAGCTAGGTCGAAGTACCCATAATGAAACCTGACCAATACCGGAGAATCCGGCGGACTTTCAAAATGTGGCGTCTATAGTCATCGCCGATACGCAGCCTTCCGTGACAGCTAGTATCCAGACCTTTACCACCACACAGCAGTGCGTACAACGACTATTTCTACCCCTTTGGCCTGTACTGAAATAAATTTCCCTTTAGGTTTTCTTTCATCTTACTACTTAATGAGAATCGTATCATCCTTGACTTTGCTCGTCGCTAGCGCTGGGCTTGGTACGCGCACAAGACTGCGGATTGAGAGATACACTGAGCACTGACGGAATCCTTTTGCTTCACAGCTCTTGAGCAAGTCAGCGCCAGCCCGATTCGAGTCGTCGTTGTTACCTCACACCAAGAGCTCTCTGCTAGTGGCCCGCTGCGCTTGGGACATGCCGCAGCGAACGCCCACCCGGAGATCGCTATGGTCAATCGCCCGAATTTCGCTCCCAACTTCGAGGTTCCGGTACCTGCGAATGTGACGCACAAGGCCCATCAGCACGCATGCGCTAAGCTGCGTCAGAAGGCCATCGCCATGTCCAACGGGATCAGGAAGATGTTCGGGATGCCCCTGATCGAGACACCCGTTCAAATGCACAAGCAACCCCTCCCGGTGCGCCCTGTTGAGGGAGGAGTGAAGATTATGGGATGGGTCGAAAACGGAGAGCACAAGCACAACTTAGAGCGTCCGGCCGAGCCGGCTCAGAATGGAGAGGTCCATATCCTGGAGCAAAAAATGCCCGTCATGCGACCTCACCGCGTTGGCATGAGATGTGGCAAGGCGACATTTTTGAGGAGGATCCACCGTGCGCTCATGACCCTTGGTCCTTGGGAGGGTCGCGCCGTTGCTTTTGTTCTTGGTAGGCTGAATTTCATCAAATTACAGAGCGATGTTTACTAAGCGAAGCTCTTTATCAGGCTGTGGTATCGGTGTCATCTTCCGCATGATATGGGTCATGGCCGTCGTTTCCTACCGCCTCATCAAAGGCCGCCGCGAGCCCGAGGAGTACGACTATGAGGTCATTTACGAGACGGATGCAGAGGATATCCTTGTCCCGCCGCCCCAGTACACTGACGAGAAGGTCGCCGCCGTGGACGTCAAGGAGGCGCCTGCCCCTGCTCCTGAAGCCTAATCGATTTCACACATATTCCCCCGCCGCTCCTTTCCCCTTGTACAGAATGTTCTTTGTGATTGATCCTAACGGATACGATACGGACTAGATTATCCACTCGCCGACCCTGTTGTACTACTTCGAAGTCGTGAATATTATGATGCGTTTCTGGCCCCAGGGTGGCCGGTCTACTTAACAGTGGCGATTCTAGCGCCCTGAGATTTCATCGCGCTGCAGTTCGATCGCACTGCTACATATCACCAAACTCTTCAGATATTCACAGCAACCGACTGACTCGTTTGTTCGCTTGCACGATGTATGTGTCGTCCCTACATTAAACGTCCCTAGACCATTATCTCGGTCGCTTGTGCGGTGGTCAACTATGATAGTAAACTTGACGCCACCAGATACAATTCAATCATAATAAGCAACATTGTTCAACTTTTGACACTTCAACCAAGTCGAGCAGATACCACTAGTACTGCTTGATGCTGAGCTTCTGTATGGTCCCCTCACCGATTCTTCTCGTTGCCCGGTCTTAAACGCCAAGTCTATGGAATGCGTTGCCTCATGCCCAGCCTGTCGACTTGGAAGATACGGGGTACTTCTACTTCAAGCTTCAACTTCGACAGTGCCATTCTACGATTTGGGGACTAGCTTTGCAGTCCTCGTTTCGACGGACCATAACGAAGGCCTCGACTTCTCCTGATACTTACCTACCTGCGCCCTTTTATGAAGTTGGTATGAGCCGCTGCCGCCTGCAACCTACTTGGACGTGAATATGCACCACTCGAGTCATAGGTCTGTCCGATTTCGTTGGGCCTCAATTCGGACAATTACTTTCTCGTATAGCTATCTTGCAAGGATCCAACCCCACCACCTAGAGTTAAGACATTATGCCCTTGTGTCTCCTATGGGGTACGCTTCAGACATGTCAATCTGTTACCGACGCATGATCTGCTCGCCGGATTGAAGAATTTGGGGTCCATCATCTTGTGCAATGTGATCGTGACGAATATTGTTGTCCACCCTTCGCTTGACTGCGGTGGTAGACGCAAATCCATATCCAATTGTGGCCCAGGATTTCTTTCATCCAGTGTCAATACACAGAGCTTAGAATGGTGGTCTCTTCATTGACCACAACTTATCACTTTTCCCGTCCATAAATCCAGGCTACAGACATTATAGTTATCAAGGCACGTCCAGTCTTCTCTATACCCAACCATGCTGGCTCCCCAATGGCACAGTTGATGGATAATGCCCTTGCATCCGTAATTCCGCAAAGGTCTTGACTAGCATACCTCGAAACACTTATTTCCATTCTTTTCGTGAGTGACTCCACGAATTAATGTCGCAGCATTAACCTGTGTCCTCCCGCAGGTCTATAATTCCTTCTGCTAGGTCTATACTGCCTTCTGTTAGGTCTCTTCTGCCGGGCACTACGCGCTGCTGGATGTCTTCATCCACCTGCTTTGTCATATAGCCCTTCCCTTGCTTTTGTCTGCGTCCTGGATCTATTCTAGTCGCCCTCTCTTGCACTTCGACGGGCTCTACTTAAACTCGATTACTCGCCCTCGTGTACGTAGCCCTGCCTATCAAAATATACAAATTCAAAATATTCATGTTTGGACCCGAGTGAAGAGCGTCGGCGTGAGAACGGGTACAAACTAGCCCAAGCTTGCCGGATTTTGCCGATCTGAACCTTGAAGTCAACCTTTCGCGACGCTCGCCCAGGTTCGCCTTCGCTTGCACGCTTACTATCCAACGCGTCGACCCTCCAGCAACTATGGCGAAGAAAGGTAAAACGGAGCACGAGCAAACCTATTCATCGCGTGACATTGTCCTCGCGAAAGTGCGCGGCTACCCAGCATGGCCTGGCATGGTGAGTTTCAAGTGTTTTTGTGAATAGAAAGTCGACGCTGACGCGTAGAGTGCAGGTCGTGGACCCTGAGACCGTCCCTCCACACGTCGCGAAGGAGAGGCCGCAGGGAAAAAAGAGTACTTTCTACTGCGTGCGGTTCTTCCCAGCTGGCGATTAGTGAGCTTATCGCTTTTCCCTCATCGAACTGAGACCTTATCACGATCTAGTGCGTGGATAGTCCCAAAGGACATCTCGCGTTTGCAAAAGCACGAGATTGAGGCGTATATTTCAGAGCCGCACAAAAAATCGGGTGACCTGTTGATTGGATACAAGACCGCGCTGAGCCCAGAGAAGTGGGAGGAGGAGCGTGAAAATGCGCGCGCTGAGTTAGAGCAGTATGAGGCTGAGGCCGAGGTCGACCAGCTCGAGTCCGAGGTCGACGAGGGTGAGGACGGGGAGAAGAAGTCGAAGAGCAAGAAGCGGAAACGCGAGTCAGAGACCCCGGCCAAGTCCAAGGCGAAGCCCAAGAAGAAGGACGTGGAGACCCCGGCAAAAAAGAAGGCTACGGGTGGGTCGAAGAAGAAGAATGGGACCAAGCCCAATGCGATGGTCGAGTCTGAGGACGAAGGAGGCGCAGATGCAGATGCAGATGCGTCTAGGAAGAAGGAGGAGTCTGCACCACCGACAAAGAAGAGCAAACGGGAAGAGGAGGAAGCCGATTGTGAGTTGTGCCATTCAACAGCGCCCTCGATAGCCTCAATTTGAACGATTCCGGCCCTTTATCGACACAGCTGCATTAACCAACGATCCAGAAGCTACGAAGGTCAAGGACTGGAGACATAAACTACAAAAGGCCTTCTTGAACACCAAATCGGCCATGAAACCCGAGGTCCGTACGCCACGCCGCCTGCAGATCTGTACTGATAAGTCCCGAATGCTCAGGAAATGCCCGAACTGGACAAGCTCTTCACTACTGTTGAGCAATACGACAACATGACGCTGCAATACCTGCAATTCTCGAAGATTGGCAAAGTTATGCGCCACATCGTCGCGCTCAAGGACGAGGCGGTGCCGCGCGATGACGAGTTCAAGTTCCGGGAGCGCGCCAAGGTACTGGTCGATAAGTGGCACGAGATCCTGGACGCGAAGAAGGAGAAGCCTGCTGCCGCGAACGGGACGGCGAGCGATTCCGCGAAAGAAGACGCCAAGGAGGGACCAAAGGAGGAGGCTGAGGAAAAGATGGAGGTGGACACGACACCGACGGAGGAGAAGGTCAACGGGACCACCACCGAAACGACGGAGAATCCCAAGGAGGACCCTGCGCTCGCCGCTGAGTCAGATGCAGATGCAGACGCAGACGCACCCGCTGTCACCGAACCAGCTGATATCCCCATGGCCACCGAGTAACGGGCTGGCTGTATTGCATTAAAACCGAAATGCGCTGGCGTACGCACTCCATGCACCCCCTAGCGACCCAACTATATGCGCTCTGAACGACCATAGACGGACATCCTCCCGTCTCTCTTCAAGCCGTCGTATATTTGTCCCTTTCATCCGTTTAATCCATCTTTTGGCATGATTTCCGGTCTCTCCTCTGTTCTGTCCCCTTATTTGCCATACATTACTTACCTGTGAATAGCACTGAATTTGTAGGAGATATTTTATGAAGCCTACATGTACCATGAGCTGTGTAAATTCTGGTGTGATCCACCATGATGCTGCGTGCACATGTTCCAATTTCCTCGAAATATGCACCTGTTCCTTGTTTGTTCCTGACGACCATGGCCATATTCATCTCCTAGCGCGGTGTTGGAGAGGATCCGAACGTTGAGCTCTTTCTGACCCCCATGCTACCAACATGCCGCCCTACTTCAGCTTTCCTGCACACTGAGATAAAATCTCGACGACACTGCAGCGATTCCGTCCAGGGATCCGACTGTACTTCAAATGAAGACTGCGGACGACGAGATTTGCTCTAGACTGACGCCATAATTATGTTGTCAGCAGACAATGGGCTCCATCAGCCATGCCCGGGGCTGACAGCTTTAAAGCAGACGTATCGCAGCGGACCAGAGTATATAACGCGGAGGTACGTCATCAAGCTTGTATATGCGTCTTTACAACTTGACGCGAGCCATCACAAAGTCATCTCCCAGCTACAGCCATCCCACTTTCACTCACTACGCCAGGATGAGTAGCAGCACGAACTCCAAGATCCACGAGGAGGGTACCGCAGACGGCTGGCATGGCGCCATATCACCCGATGGCCCTTTTCCTCCAGAGAAAGGCCGTTACCATCTCTACATTGGCCTGTTCTGCCCTTTCGCTCACCGGGCGAACCTTGTGCGCTACCTGAAGGGCCTCACGGACTTCATTGACATCAGCATCGTCAAGCCGTACCCGAAGGGCGACGAGAAGGGATGGCCAGGCTGGCAGTTCCCCAAGGACGACCAAGAGTATCCACACGCGACAGTGGACAAGCTGTTTGGGAGCAAATACATGCATAAGGTATATTTCAAGGCGGACAAGGAGTACAAGGGGCGGTACAGCGTGCCTGTGCTATGGGATAAAAAGACGGAAACGATCGTCAATAACGTGAGTGGACGTATTGGTACTACTGGTAGTACTACCATAATCCCAATAGGACAGAGACTAATGAATACCGCAGGAATCTGCTGAGCTTCTCCGCTGGCTTCCCACTGCATTCAGTCCCTTCCTCGACCCAGAACACGCGAAGCTCGATCTGTATCCAGAGCCCCTCCGCACACAGATTGATAGCATCAGCGAGTGGATGCAGCGTGATCTCAACACGGGTGTGTACAAAGCCGGCTTTGCGGGATCTCAGGCAGAGTACGACAAGAACGTCATTCCTGTCTTCGGCGCTCTGAACAAGGTCGAGGGGCTCATCGCGAGCAGCGGTGGACCATACGTGCTCGGTAAGACGTTGACGGAGCTAGATATCCGGCTATATGCAACGGTTGTACGATTCGACACTGTGTATGTGCAGCACTTCAAGTGTAATCTGGGCACGATACGCCATGATTACCCCGTTATCAACAATTGGTTGAAGAATCTATACTGGAATGTCCCCGGGTTCTCAGAAAGCACAGACTTCTTGCACATCAAGGAGAATGTGGGTGGCTCGGGAAATGGTCCTGATACGGGTTGATGCTGATCCGCTTTGACAGTATACCAAGAGCCACTATGACATCAATCCGAAGGCCATAACGCCCATGGGACCCTTCCCTGATGTTGAGGAGGGTGTCGATGATTTTAGTAAGCTGAAAGTAGGGGCAGTCAAGTTGCCGGCGGTCCTGGAATACCAGTCAAAGTTGTAACACATTGTACGAACCAAGAGTTTCTAACGAATCGATATGATCTCAATGACTCGGAATAGGTCAAGCGAATTTGTGTCTGCTCTGCCGCCATCTTTGTACCTGTAAATCGGGACAGAGTCACAGAAGTATGGATTCGGAAAGTTCATAGATAATATTTGTTGGAGACGGCTCACGCCGACATGGCAGGTTGCCCTAAAGTTACGAAATCCTTCGAACTCCTGTCATCCAGGTAGGTTAGCCTCCTGGGCTCGGGTGATCTACCTGGATTTACACCGGTCGAAAGACATTCTCGGCGGGCTTGCTACTCCTCGTGGCCGTTGATATGAGGTCGGCGATCGGAAGGGTTGAGCGCTCGGAGGCTGACAGGATGGAAGCTGGGTTCCATGCTTCAGCTACAGTAGAGGCTAAATCGTAGAGAAATAAGGACATGTCTTGACATATGAATGACAGTGGATCCACGTGTCTAACGACTTACCAAAGAGCGGGAGTTGTTTCGTACAGTGTCATGGCGATAGCGAACACTCAGCTTCATGAGCACAAGACTCGACTTCTGTCCTAGGATGTCTCCGAAACATCCAGACGGAGATGATGTCCTTCATATAGAATAGATGTGAAGACAAGCACAGCGATGTACAGGAAATCCGACTTACCATCCGGCTCGCGGCCGTCAGAAAAGCTCCCAAAGGTACTGGGAAACAGCAGTTAAATCTGTGATGAGTCCCGATACCGCAGCGATCACTCACTGAAAGCGATGACGGCGTTGAATGTTGACAACGACAGAACACTATTGACTCTAGACTCGAAGACAACACTAACACTGGGCCGGAAGTCAGCTTAGACGGATGCCACAATCGAAACAGCAGTATTACCAAACAGCTACTATTGTAAAGACAGTGAAGAGGGCGATACGAATATACATTGCAATGGAGGGGCGTTTTGTCGGGTCGACCTGCTTGTACCTGTGCCATCTACGATAGAGAATGACACCTATGAAAACTACAGACTAATGAGAAGCGAACGACGCAGCTTGTGTTATATACCCACCTTCACCTATCATGATGAAACCAGAAGCAATGATGACCAATACGGAAGAAATCTTCCCTCTAGTCAGCTGTATTAGCGCGTGTACCAATATAAGACCACATTTATTGCTTCTAGACTTACGGGATACCTGTTGCTATGCGGCAGTAGAAGACATCTCTGTAGACAATCTCTGGGCCATTAATCCCCAACTATATTTGGCGTCAGTCTAGTAGCGGGAAGGATGGAAGGGACGACAAATCACTTCAAACGCCTCGACCATCACCACAAAGAACATAAGATATGGAAGGAAGAGAAGCTAGAGACGCTACGACGTCAACAGGGCTTAACCGGTTAGCAGAACTGAGTACCCAGAAAGTCCTTATATGAAGATACCGTCCATCATCATAAAGTAGAGTGCACACGTTGCAGAGCAGCTGTGATAGCCGGATGAGGACTGAGTACTCGGAGGGATGGCAGAATGTCTACCTGCAGAATCAATGCCATGCCGGCAAAGGCACTCCTGCCTCTCAGAAAGCGTTGAGCGTCTTGCACAGAAATGTATTCGTTGACAACTCACAACACCGGGGCCGCGTAAATCAGAATCGCCTGGGTCAAGCAAAGACAGAAGCTAGGCGCCGGGCCGGTTTGGCGCCCCGCGAACAGTCTGTCGTGTCTACGATTGATATTAAAGTCACATCCCGTATGAAGCGACTCACAGTAGGGTGTAAGAGATACAGCTAACAATCCAAGGAAACATAAAAATTGATCCAGGTGGCTTGCCGCTGCACATGAGCGGATAGAAGCATAGTCAACAAGACAATCATGACGCCCGCTCCTGCCGAGAGTTGCAGGCCCAGAAATAAGTTCAATAAGATAGAATTAGTTTGCGTTAGTCCTGCCGCTATGAGAAGAAGATGAGTGAGTGATGATGATGCTAAGACAGGACGGGAGCCTACGCTGCATTGCGGCTTCATACGGTGGAGCTCAACTCCAAATAATAAGAGAGAGAAATAGAGAGGAGAGAAGGAACGACCGAGCAGATGCTCCGTGGTCTGCCACAGAAGGGACAAGAGGATCAGCCGAGGAACGGCGCAGTGAGACGTTTTATTTCGCAAAGTGACGGATATCAGAATGTTCATTATCATTAGATGGCGATGGTCAAACGAAACCGGTTGCGCATCCCACGAAAGGCATATGAAATTATCACAGATAACCACAAGCGTCTGTCAAAGTCCACCGCACATGGCAGATATCGCGTTGCATATCATAGCATCCTGATGTAGTGCCACGAAGGCTAGCAGGCAAGTCGGTCTCGCACGCATATCACCGCTGTAATCAGACTTGCGAGCCATACAATCAGTAAGTCCGGACCTGGGATCCTCCATATATGTAAGAGTTCCGAGGAATTTATTATAGATGTGATGCTCACACCGATGCCGAACGTCCTTCCGAGGTCCAAACCCTAGATGCTTGATATACGGAGTTTGGACAGAAACGTCTCCCAGTCCGTCGTCCAAAGTGTGAGGTGAACCGGCTTTCAAGAGCGCGAGACGTTTCAAGATTCAAGGCCTTCCGTCTGATTGAGCCAATCAGTGCACAGTGCCAAGCGTGTAATCCACCAAAGCTAATAGTCGAGTCCGGTCGATCGAACGCGCCTTACACAGCCAAAAATCCCCAAGGTAGATTTGCCAGACTCCGGGCAATACTGGCAAAGTACGGGTCTCATAGGGATTCAGAGAAGCAGAACTGTCGCATGCAAGTTCGAAGAACTAGGGTCCTTTGATCGATGAACGTTGAACGTTGACACTCGCACGAGTCTCTGCGATTCCTCTCAGGATATTGGGGCGGCGTCCTCAGACAGTTATTATATGTGGCGGTGTAGCTATAGTGCCTAAATTAGCAATTTTAGATAGTGCATTCTTAAGTTTCGTTTCTTCAGCACCATGGACGATGGAAATTCTACGACAACGAGGCTCCTGACACTACTCAATGTCTCTACTACTAAGAGCAACAGTAAACGGAAATGGGTGGAAGATGATGCGGAGCCATTGCCGAAGCTAAACAAACGCAAGTCCGCACGATTCAGCGATGCGGAAGAAGTTGCGGGTCAGGGTGACAAGGAAAACAAAGCGGGTTACCGTGAGGAAGCTATTGATGAGAATGGAGAAGTTGAAGAAGTTACCGCAGGAGAGACAGATGTGGGCGGTGAGTCTCAATCCATAGCTTCAGATTTGATTACCAACCTGCTATAGAGAATGATTCGAATCCTTTCGAGGAGCACTTCGGAATTAAGCCCGTATCACTCACAGATAAGGCGAGGGAAGCAGTGAACCAACGTAGTTGGAGGCTATCGAAGGAGAAACTTGGTAGTTTGGGTTCGGCTGTGGTGGAATTATCGGAGGGTTCAGAACAGACAAACAACATGTCCAGCAGGCGGATACATGTACGTTCAGAAATTGCGCTAATGATCTCTCTCCTCATCATGATGTCTTATTTCTGGTACAGATACTTGACGGACTGAAACAGCCCTTCGAGAAACGGCAAGCAAAGTTGACGAAAGGTACACCAGTACCATGCAGCAACGATAGAAACCACTAAAATATAAACAGAGCGCAGGGACTTGCAGGCAGATTTCCTCTCCGTTCTATCTGCCCGAAAAGACGTCTATATGACACGGACATCAATCGACACCCAGCCTAGTATCCGGGAATCAACAACCCTTCACGTCTTGGATCATGTAACCCGCAAACGGCGGCGGATCCTCAAAAACAACGAACGCCTAACGCACGCCGTTAAGTCCAATCTCCCACCACCCGAAGACGTGCAGGACCAAGGCTTCACCCGCCCCTCTGTCCTCATCCTCCTCCCGTTCCGTAACTCCTGTATGAACTGGATCAACGCCCTCATCGCGCACACACCTAGACCGGACTGGCAGATCGACAACTACTCGAGATTCGCGAGCGAGTACGGGCTGCCGGAGGGTGCTGTTGACAAGCTGGCGACTGCGGACCCTGGGACGTACCCGAGAGACCATGTGGAGATGTTCAAGGGGAATGTGGATGATAACTTCAGGTTAGGCGTGAAGATTACGAGACGGAATCTGAAGCTCTATTCGGAGTTCTATGGAAGCGATATCATCCTTGCAAGTCCGTTGGGACTTCGGATGGCTATTGAGAAGGAGAAGTGAGTCTGCTCTGTTTCACAATGCATGAACACCTTGCTCAATGGCGTAGGAGCGGTGACTTCCTGTCATCAATCGAGCTCCTGATTATGGATCAGATGGACGCGCTTACTATGCAAAATTGGGAGCATGTTCAAGTGCGTTCTATCCCTCTGCAGTGAATCTCTGCACCGAGTTTACGCTTGCGGTTCATTAGTTTGTCTTTTCCCATCTCAACACACTCCCGAAAGAATCACATGACGCCGACTTTTCGCGTATAAAGCCGTGGTATCTGGATGGCCAGTAAGTGTTTCCATACTGCATACTTATGCTTGTACACTGAAGCTTATCATAGTGCGTCCTACCTCCGTCAAACAATACTATTCACACCATACGAGACGCCCGAGACTCGATCACTATATAACGGCCAACTCAAAAATGTTTCCGGCAGAATCAGAACTGAGCGTCGCTGGCCGCCCATCTCCGTGCCAGAAGGCATAGACTCAGTAAGATCCAGCGTCCATCTACTGCATAAATTCCTTTTGATGTCATGCCATTAGACCTTCGTCCGCTTCGATTGCGCAGGTCCGAAGGACGAACCTGACAAGCGGTTCAACCACTTCACCACACAAGTCCTCCCGGGCATCCTAAAATCTGCGGTGCAGAGCGCGAATACCGTAATCTTCATCCCTTCCTCATTTGATTTTATCCGCGTGCACAATTACTTCAGGAAGCACGCGGATATTTCCTTCACTGTTCTCTCCGAGTAAGATTCGATGCACTTCCGATCTCACGAGAGCACTCCATCTCTAATGATGTATCTATTGCTAGGTATTCATCGAATCAGGACATCTCGCGTGCGCGACAGGCATTCTTCACTGGTAAGAAGTCGTTCCTGCTTGTCAGCGAGCGTTTCCATTTCTTCCGAAGGTACTTCAGGCTGCTCTCATTCCTGCGTGTTTATCAACTGACCGCTCAATCCAGATACAAAATCCGAGGCATTCGCAATCTGGTCTTCTACGCCCCTCCTGACCACCCGCAGTTCTACACCGAGTTCCTCTCATATCCCTTCCTCGACGACGGGGTGGACGCATCCGACATAATCTGCAAGGTGCTTTATAGCAAGTATGATTGGTTCCGTCTTGAGCGTATTGCGGGTACCGAGGCGGCTGCAGACCTGATTAAAAGGGACACTTAAGAGACGCTTGAGGTAGCACACGTTCCAGCGATATATGCTTTATTTGTACACATCTAATGCACATCAGCGTCTAGTATACAGACCTGGACGTTGCTCGACATGGTAGGAGGAGTGTTGACGCCTGATCAGAGTTTTGCCTTCAGGTGATTGGCGCTTTCCTTCTGAGCAACACTCTCGATGTCCCGGTACTTGTAGTACAGCTGCAACGACTCCGGGTTGGCTACGGTGCCGCTAGGCTTGATGTTCAAACCTGACACAATTTGCTTCACGGCGATCTCAATCTTCTTGTTGTTGACCGTATACTGGTTTCCTTGTTTCAGTTCCCTGATCTATTAACATACCATGAAATTGCTCACTGGAATATCTGTCGTCTCGAAGATGTATTCAGGTACGTGTCGCGGACTGAGTGCTGAGCGTATGGTGCGCCGTATCTTGTCCGCGAGCTCGGCAGTTAGATGGTGTCCGGCACGCATCTTGACAAACAGCAGCACACGCTCATCTTTGTCTGTTGAACGACGTTGGCCGACGCAGAGTGAGTCGTCGATGGCATCGGTGAACTGGTCCATGACAGTGTAGATCTCCGCAGAGCCAAAGCGGACACCACTAGGGTTGAGCACACCGTCACTAAGTATCATTAGCCTCTGACATCTGCGATGGGTTCGACAAATGGAGTAAAGGCTACCTTCGTCCAAGGATTATCAAACCCTTTGTCTCGGGATTTGCGACGATGAAATCCCCTTGCCTCCAAACACCTATCGCATCCTCAATGAGTCATGTATAACCGCAAATCCGTGGGCGACTCACCTGGATATGTATCGAAGTACGCAGCTCTCAGCTTCTTGTCCTCATGATCTCCCCAGAACGCAATGGGCAAGGACACATGCGGGCGTGTGCACACCAGCTCTCCTGGTTGACCGGACGCCTCGACGTCGTTTCCCGACGGGTCGAAGATCTGTGTCTTCATTCCGAGCGACTTTGCCTGGGTCTCTGCGGCACATGTCTACGTCAGTCTAAGCTGAATGACCTAGATGGTACTGCACCTCCAGCGTACACGGGCATGTTTGGTGCACCCGAGATGAAAGACGAGCAGATGTCCGTCCCGCCGCTGGGTGAAGCCAGGTAGACGTCTTTGCGGAACGCTTCTTGAGCCCATTCGAACATGGGCGGGTTCAAGGGTGCTCCAGTGGACATAAGAACACGGAGAGAGGGGAACGGTGCGAGTCGGGCTACGCAAATGTAGATATTCAATTAGAGAGGACAAGTTGAAGGGGAAGTCAACGAGTGCACGCGTACATGGGACTAGGCCTCGAGCTTGGACTTCAGTGAGGAAGCGCGGGCTGGTGCCGAAGATTGTGACTCTGAAAGAAGTTAAAGCACCACTACTGCCCCGCATTTAATGTTTTCACACACCCTTGGTCGCTGACGAATTTAAGGAAAGCCTCGACGCTGGGATGAAATGGCGATCCGTCGTATACCAGGATGCGCCCACCAAGAGCCATGGTACTGAGCATCAGTGGCCACATCATCCAGCCCGTCTAACCAAATGCGTAGGTCAAGAAATAAGAGACTAAACAGCGCGTGTGAGCAACGGTGCGTACGGTGGTGTATTGGAAGTAGCAGTCGTCGAACGTGCAGCCATAGACGAGCGCGATTTCTTTCTTGTTTTGCAGTAAGACTCCCTGATTGTTTGAACGTTACATATCAGGATCTGAAGAGTGATTGGTTTTGCACTTACTCCCTGCCCATGGACGATGCATTTGGGTGGTCCGCTAGTACCCGATGAATACAAAATAAACAGCGGGTGGTCGAATGGCAGTTGCTCGAACTGCAATGGACGGCCAGCATCTGCTTTCAGGAAGTCCGCCTCCAATATGCTGGAAGAAACGTAAATTACGATATTGGACCACATTCGCACTCCAGCCTCAGCTTACCTGTTAGGTATATTCTTCAGTTCCCCTGACGGGACATCGCGCCCAGTCTTGGTACTGGGCAAGAGCACAACGTTTTTCAACCCTCTGGGTACCAAATTGTATGCAACTTCCGAAATCTTGGGTAAGAGGTTGATTGTCTTGCTTGCGTATACTACTTCTGTGTCGAAGAATAGAAGTGCGGGTTGAATTTGGCGGTATCTGTCCAGAATGCCCTATTGGATGGTCGAAGCCGCGCGAGATGATATGTCATATTGGATTTAATAAACAATACACTTATACGTAATGAATAGCACGTACTGCAGTGCCCATGTCTGGGGCGGTGCTAGTATATATCGCGCCGATGCTGGAAGTAGCCAGGGCGATGACCACAGCATCGAATGAGTTAGTAATGACCGCTTATGTGAATTATTACAGTCAGCACAAGTGAATTACAGCAATTCTTAGCTTACCAGCAATTCTGTCGCCAGATTTGAGCCCATGGGCTCGCATAGCAGCAGCCATCTTCCGCACATGACCGCGCAGCTGTCTGAATGAATAGTGCTGCACAAGACCCCACTCTCTAGCGGCAGTGACCGCAGTTCCGTCGTCATTACGGAAGAGAATGTTCTCCGCATAGTTGAGTCGAGCACCAGGGAACCAGGTCGGGATCTCCGGTATGCGTCCTGGCTGAACTATCTAAACACCGAGATATCAGGGATCGCATTGCTCGCTGGGTAAGTTGGGGCTTACTGAAGTCGCTGGGATAGAATATATAATTCCCAAGTACTCCCATAGATCTTGCCAGAAAGTGTAATCTTCCACTGAGTACTTGTGCAGATCATGGTAGTCCTCTACATCCCGACATCATTAAAAGCTTCATCATCGAGCTTCATACGATGCCTACTGAGATTAAGACCATGTTTCCGATTGATCATGTGCCTTAGATTGTCCATTCGAGAGCCATGACCATTCTGCGGTTCCCAGATCTTGCGAGACTGAGTGAATAAGTGCGAGTTCATCGTGCAGCCCGTCGTCCGCCGTCAGCGTTACGGACAAAGCTGGTCGGACCGATATGAAGGATCCCACGACGTGAATAGCAATTTTGTACGTACTTAGAAGAGATGACATGCTAAAGCGAGCCTTCCGCCTCGGAGGTCAGGAGGACAAAGTACCATGGGAGCAGCCACGTGCCCGAGGCTTCAGCTTCAGATAAGGTGAACACCGGGAGAAGCCGAGACCCTATGTAGGATGTATCCTTGACCGAGATATCTGACATGCGGTCTAATAATTTATTTCTATCCACCCCTTGAGCTCGCCATGACATTCTCGAGTCTGCTTAAATTCAGTTTACGAGCGATCTTGACCGGAGCGAGAGCACTGCATAATTCACACTTGGATCGCAGCTAACCTGTCATATTGTCCACCGAATGATTAACCCAGAAACACTCAGGAATATGCGTGATCTTGTTCACAAATCATCATTGCAAGACTTCACCGACAGAATTCTCGAATCTGAGACCCTTCGCTCTCGCCACATCTTGAAATTGAGCCCATACAGTTGGACGCTCGCTTCGCAGCGCTGCCCAATCATCCTGTCCGACAAGTCTTACCACACTGAGCTTTGGGGCACGTATCAAACGGAATATCTTGAGAACCGGACCGTAGTCTGAGTCGAGACTCTGGGAAGAGCACCGGCCTATACCCAGACGTTCTACGTTCGTTGGCTTCCATGGCGCCGCACAGAGGAGCGGCAACCATTCTGATGACAGGGAGCATAGAACCAAGTCCACCACGTTCGGGAAGGTTCGAAGCGCAAGCTCGACGAAGTAGTCACAGCAGTTTGAATGTATGAATACCGTCAACTGCGTGATTTGTGTGCGGAATGATACCGAAACGGGAGGGAAAAAGAACCAATGGATTTGTTCCGACAGACAAAGCTTTTGGAGGGAGGGGAGCGAGTCAAGCTGCCAATTGAGCGGAATAGTGGGGTTTCCTCCCGAATCCAGAAACTGGAGTCTAGGAAGTTGCAGTGGACACGTATCGCTGATAGCATTGCCTACTATGCCGGCATCAGGAGCAGGGAGCAGCCTGACGTTTCGGAGGTTGGGCATGTGCGAGAAGGCCTCTTTCAATTGAAAAAGGTCCGGGCAGAAGTTGACAGGAGGGCACCAGTCTACTGTCCGGAGGGTGGCCCCTCGCGTAGTCAGTGCTGTAAGGACTACTTGAGGGAATGCCCGTTCTTCCGGCAGTTTCTCGCATTCATTGAACTCGCTGCTGTCGTGGAAGGTGAAGTCTTCGAGGTTCGGCAGATTGCGCAGTATGTCTGCAAGCCGCTCGAAGTCATAGCAGCCACCTTCTTGAACCTGCTCGGCCTTGATTCTGACACAGAGCCGACGCACTCGGCCTCGGAGCGTCTTCTGGCTCTGGAGCTGTGAAGAGTGGTCATCGAGAAGAGCCCGGTGCAGGCTGAGCAGTCCATCCTGGTGCCTAGCGATCACAACTTCGTAAAGGAGTGGCATCGCGAGCATCCACCATTTCTTGCAAGCTAATATCAAGGAGCGCCTCGTTCTTACGGATCGCTGCACTGGTATCCATGGTTGGCAGTATGATGACACAGAAAATATGCTGAACCTTTCATTGTCCAGCACTCCTGGCTCATAGACAGCCATGTGAAAGATTTGGAGCAGCAATTCGAAAGGGAGGAGGAGCTGGTTCATGTCGCTCCTGTCTATGAATGTATTTTCTAGATCTGAAGCGGATATCTGGCACTCCAACCTTCCAGTCCTGCGATTGAATGTTGAAGCTGATTTCTGCATATCTAGGCAGCGAGATCACGCACCTTCCTGCCGGATAGCTGCCTTGGCTACTACACAATACGTTCGAAAGGAGACTGGGCGGATCGAAATTGACTGATTGCCGCCGCCGATTCTGTTGACTATAAGGTATTAAAGCTCACGGCCGAATGTCAACAACGGGTTCAAGATCCTGATAATTACTAAGACTGTAAGTTGCAGATAGCAACACCTATATATATTTGGCAGGGGAGTATCTTATTCGACTATGATCCCCTTCTATGTCGTGGTTGTCATATCTCCTCCTAGTCATACCTACTTTCATACCACTGTATATTTCAAGGGGAGTTAATAGTTGTACCTTCCGCTTTTCCGTCGCCCATCCTCCTCTTTACCCAACGAATCTGCACAAATGAGTCGTGTTCACCGGGCCTTCTGTGAAACCGCTCACGACTTACGCATATCCTCCTGGGTACCTGCGGTGCGTGGTATTCATCCGTCGTCAACGTTGTGGCAAATAAGAGTTCTGTTTGGCGGGCGACCACACCCCTGGAGCCACACTTCCCCCATGGGGGGAGCGCGCGTGGCTCTGCGGTGATTGCCCGTGGTGACGCTGCCAGTCGACCAGCGCGCAGAGGCGCGACTCCAATACCTTGCTCGCTGCACCTCATTTCAGTCCTTGCCGTTACCTCCACGCTCATTTCACCACCATATTTAACCACGACGAACACTGTGAGTGCTTCCGGTAAACCACGCTGACATGCTTCGCTCAAGAATTGTGACTAAGGTCGACGGGACCTCTCCTAGACTGCACGCTACACCAAGTATGAACGGGGCCAATGGACACACTACCAATGGGTCAGCGTCGACGTCGGGAGCGACCTTTGAGCGCATACAAGTCATCAACGATGAGAAGCAATTCACGTGAGTGCTCTTTTGTGAGTGGACGTACAGAATTGCCAAGGGGCTCCGTCGTAGACCGGACCTGTCGAAACAGATTGAACGGTGGGGACTCCGCGATGCAGGATTCAACTATAACGTTGTTGCGGTGTTTGGCTCTCAGTCCACGGGAAAGAGTGCGTGCCTGTTATCCATGTGTCTTGTCTGGCTAACGTGTCCGCAGGCACACTGCTGAACCGATTATTCGGGACAACATTCGACGTCATGGACGAAACGAGACGACAGCAGACAACGAAGGGCTAGTGCATCTTGTGCTCTTGCGATGACCTGCTGACATCCGAGACAGGTATCTGGATGTGCCGAGGGAAGGACATGAACGTGATGGTCATGGACGTGGAGGGAACCGACGGCCGTGAGCGTGGAGAGGATCAAGTGCGTACATACTTGAGTCTGTTTCACTGGTGTTTGACATCTGAAATAGGATTTCGAACGAAAATCAGCGTTGTTCTCCCTCGCTTCGTCAGAAGTCCTGATCGTTAACTTATGGGAGCACCAAGTCGGTTTGTACCAGGGAGCGAATATGGGGCTTTTGAAGACTGTATTCGAAGTGAACTTGGGTCTGTTTGGTAAAAAGTCTCCTAAAGGAGGGTTCGTGCTGCTACGCTCTTAATCTCTGTGTTGACAGGGCCAACAATCTGACTATTTACCAGTGCCAATCAACGAACCCTGCTTCTCTTCGTCATTCGTGATCACATTGGAACAACTCCTCTCGTAAATCTCCAAGCGACTATAACCGCGGACTTGAACAAGATCTGGGAGACACTCTCGAAGCCTCCTGAGCTTCAAGGCTGCCAGCTCTCGGACTACTTCGACTTGGCTTTCACTGGTCTCCCGCACAAGATTCTGGTTCCCGACAAATTCGAGGCGGAAGTCAAGCAGCTTCGGAGACGGTTCGTCGATAAGGAGAAGGACGACTTTGTATTCAAACCCGCATACCACAAGGGCATCCCGGCGGATGGTGTCGCCTTCTACATGGAGGGCATCTGGGTAAGTCCATAACACTGTTAGCATCGCAGGTTACTAATGTACTTCCAGGAACAAGTGCAGAGCAACAAGGACTTGGATCTGCCGACACAGCAGGAGCTGCTGGCTCAGTTCCGCTGTGACGAAATATCGACTGCGGCGCTGGCCGAGTTCAACGAGCAGGCGAAGTCGCAACGGAAACCTGTTGAGGCGGGTCGTGTTGTTGAGGGATTGGGGCAGTTGATGCGCAACTGGAGAACTGAGGCTTTGGGTGCGTAATGGATCCTCTGGAACACAGAATATTACCATTGATTGTCATTTCCACTTGCAGCTCGGTATGATCGCGACGCCTCGCGGTACCACAAGGGCGTGTACAAGCGCAAGCGCCAGGATCTCCTGTCTGTGATCGACTCAACGCTGTCACCGCTATTCCTTGGACAGCTGAAGAACCTGCACAAGTCGTGCTTGGTTGCATTCAAGAAGGAGGTGATGGACTCGCTCAGGGGCCAGGACTACAATTTCGCGGATGTGGTCGGGAAGGCAAGGGCGAAGTGGGAGGGTGCGTTCCTTGAGGGTGCGAAGGAGGCGTGTGTCGAGGGTACGGAGTGGAGCTGGGCAGAGGAGTACGGACTGCTGAAGGAGGAGACGCAGAGCGTTGCGGACCAATGTAGGAAGGATGAGACAAAGAAGATGGTCAATGCGATTGAGGTGCGTAGCTGTGTTGTTACTGGGGAAGTGATGGCTGATGTGGTGGGCGTAGAGGAACTTCAAGAAACAGATTTCAGAACCGGTGGAAATGTCCTTAAACCAGCCTACTGGTGATATGTGGGATAAGGTATTGAAGACGTTCAAGGGGACGTTGGACAAGGCAGAGTCTACGTACCTCGCTAAAGCCAAGAGTGCGTATCCTCTAGCCGCTTCCGCGAATATGGCCGCTAACGTAGCATCCATGTCAGGCTTTAATTGCACTGAGAAAGAGAACAAGACTGCTCTGGCCACACTGCGGAAACGCGCTTGGCTCGTCCTGCGCTCGAAGATCGATGAGCAGACGGCTGATACGGTATTCCTTGGCAAGCTGCGCGCGCACTTCGACGAGCGGTTCAGGTATGATGAGCACGGTGTGCCACGGGTGTGGAAGCCCCACGATGATATCGACAGTATATTCAAGAACGCCAAGGAGCAGGTATGTTAACATCATTCGCCTTATGAGTAGAAGACCTGATGGAATATCACTATCAGACATTGGAACTCGTCTCCCTCTACTCAAGAATCTTGCCTACCGACCCTTCTTTAGAATTTCGTCTACCCTCAGAGCCCTCTGACTCACTGAACAACACGGACGACTTCGACTTCCCATCGACGCTGATCATCTTCTCGGATAGCAAATGCCTGGACCTGACGAACAAGTTCCGGAGGGACTCGGACGCGTACTACGTCGAGGCGAAGCGGAGCATGGTGTCGAGCGTCGCTCAAATACCATACTGGATGTACGGCGTGCTCGTCGTGCTTGGCTGGAACGAAGCGATGGCGGTACTGTTCAATCCACTGTATTTCACGATGCTGCTCGTGCTTCTCGCAACTGGGTATGTGCTGCTTCCTTCCCTTAGGCGTGATGCAGCATGTGCTGATCTCATCGTCTTCGCCGCAGATGGCTCATCATCAAACTCAATCTGGCCGGGCCTTTGTTGCAGATCTCGCGAAGTGTTAGCGGGGAGGTGAGTTGTTTGCTCATCGGCGCAGTTATGGATGCTGAGTGTGTTCGCAGGTGCAGCGCCAAGCTACGAACAAGCTGCGGGAACATTTTTCGCAACCTGAGCTGGCAGAGCCCGTAAGGACAAAACCGATCGAGGATGCGTTGGAGGATGACGAGATACGGCAGGATATGCGGAGGCGGGCTGAGCCAATGTGATAACCTGTTGCTGTATACCTTAGTGTTTCGCTTTGCTGGAAGGTTCTGACTATCGTAAAGATTCCTTATTATATATATTCTTCGTGTCGTCGAGCCCAGGAAATTTGCATTCATGATGAGGACGCTGAGGCGAAATGTAAACCTCATAGGTAGCAAAATAATTTAATGGCAAAAGTAATGAGTCGACCCAGGTTCGAACTGAGGACCTTCTGTGCCCACATAAGTGTTAGACAGATGCGATAACCAACTACGCCATCGACCCATTGGTACGAGTTTTATTCTATAATATATCATGCATAAAATCAAGCACTCTCCTTTTGCGATCTTCCGTTGCAATAAGTACAGCGGAATAAGTACTGCTCATAAGGGCATCAGCGTCTAGTGAAGGTTTCCTAGCAGCCACCGTCGTGACTGACCGCGATCACTCAGGCTTCAAAGTAAGGATATGCTTATCTTTCCGAGCGCTTGACTCCCTGTAGACCAAGACCACGAGTGGCGCGACCGAAGGAAATAAGTTCCCCGCGCCGGGGAAGCGCCTGGTTAGTGAACACCGGGGGCTCACTTACAGCGACTCACATGATAGGTTATCGGTGATCTTGAAAAAGTGTGGCACTACCGTCTGGGGATACAGGTAGCGCTCTGCACGTTACCGCCGCGGGCGCGTAAGGCTAGGAACAGATGGGATCCATTCCAGGTAATGGCCGTTTGCAACTTGGGCACGGATTGATTCATTGGGGATTTTATAAATCAATTTTTGGACAGAGAGAAATGTTAATTCTCACCTGGCCGGACAGCGCGCTGCCAAATACGCCCACCGCTGTGATGCACTGACTTATCCTCCAAGATCATCGGAGTGACAGTATACGCTCGTAACACCCGCGAAAGAGCTGGGAAAGACGTGATGGCGGAGGGGCTGCGATCGTGTTTCCGGTGCATGCGCTGTCCGAGCCGTCTGATAGAGATGTTTCTGCAATGATGCCTCTGCAATGATACGAAGTGCGTCGAGTTCTGAAATGATATCGATAAGACAGGCGATCCGCGAGACATCAAATGAATTTCACCTTCGCTCGGGCTCGGAAAGAGAGCATCAGAGAGAGTTTACTGGCAGATGATGGTGATGGGCTGTGGCAGATGCACATGGCATGCATTGGCAGCCGCATAAGGGCGTGTGGCCCTGCTTTGGGCGCTGTCGATCCCCACATTGGGCAGGTACCTTTGAATCATCTTGGTCTGTTTCTCAGCCTCTGCAGCCGACGGCGCAATCGAGTGCGTGGGACTCGCTTGTCAGTGAAGGTATTAGTCGACCTTCGACTCAGCGTACGAAAATGATTGATCTCGCATATCCCCTCACTCAGGGCGCCCGCTCATGTCCAGAGGCCATGTCCATGCCAGCTCCGTCCCTGTCCTCCCACCAATGGACCTCCCCCGTGTCATGGACGACACCCAGAAAGTTGTCATAAACAGCAAGATTGATGACTGGCTGAAGGTAACGAATGGCACTTGTTTGTACGAGATGTTGTCTCAGTGGTGTCTAGCAAGAGCGGGAGTTTATACGGAAGCGGAAGGCGGCGAAGCCAGAAGTGAAAGGTGCGTGTATGCGCGGCAGAACGAAGTGTATGCGGGCGACTGACCTGGCTGGCTGCCCCAGTAATGCTGCTGGGCCAGGCAGAGTCAGGAAAATCGACACTTCAGAAGCAATTCCAGCTTCACTACGCTTCATCATCATTTGACGGTGAACGCCCTTCATGGACGCCAATCGTGTACTTCAACATCATCAAGGCCGTACGCATGATCATCGAGGAGCTTGACTACGAGTTCATGGGCGACGCTCCACTGTCCAACTCCTCCCCATCATCCTCACCGCCGAGCACTGCGGGCTCCGACTGGCGTGTCGGTCTCGCTGAGCTCAGAACGAAAGTGCTTCCCCTCGTCGCTATTGAGGATTCACTCGCGTCAGAGTTGAGCGGCGGGATCACTCTGGCAGGCGGCAAGTCTGGAGTGTACGTGCGCTCTGGATGGCAGGCGCTGGTGACGCCCCAGCGCAGTTGGCCACTATCAGACATACGAAATACTGCTAGCGCGAATATACCCGCCGTTACGAACCTTGCGGCACGGACGTTGGTCGAAACTGCCTATCATATACAGGATTTGTGGAACCATGCCGCTGTGCGGGTGTTGATTCGCCGGAGAAAGCTACGGCTAGAGGAGTCTGGGACTTTGTGAGTCTGGTTGCCATGTCTACCGTGCATATGCGCTTAGAACATGATGAGCTTCCTTGATAACATTCACCGTATTGCTGCTCCCGACTACCTCCCTTCACTGGGTTAGTCCTACTACAATTCATCAACTAGCTCACTAGACTCCTTTCTTATTTTGAATTTGAAATTCCAGAGGACATCCTCCATGTACGACTTCAGACACTCGGTGTTGTCGAACACCAATACGACATCCGTGTCAACGGCGTCACCTACAACTGGCTCATGTACGACGTCGGCGGCGCGGTACGCATGCATTCCATCTCCCCTACACTTATCATTGATTTGTTTTCATCAGAGGGGTCAGGTGTGTCCGTCTCATCACTCGAAACCTTAACAGGCTCACGCCCACGCCTAGCGGCATGCCTGGGTGCCTTACTTCGATGATGGTAAATGCCTGAGCTATTTCTATCTGTATTCTCTCTCTGTGCCTTTCGCGACTTCCTTACCTGCTTCCCTACCACTTTCGGTTTCATTGCTTCTCATGGCAATATTATGCTCGATGCTCATCCCGGCATACATATAGATTTCACATCTTAATTCTTTTTGTTTTCTATGTTGCGTCATATAGACCCTGCTGACCCTTGATCTGTGTAGCGACCGCAATTATCTTCCTTGCACCCATAAGCGCGTTTGACCAGGTGGGTACTTGGTTCTCCTTTCCCTCTGACTTCGTAGCCCTGGTCCCTGTTCACTTCTGCTACCGCACTGTTCTTTGTACGACTGATTCATCATGATTGTTCTAGTACCTCGAGGAAGATGCGAAGACGAATCGCATCGATGACTCGCTGCAGCTGTTCAAGGCCATCGTGCAGAACAAGTTGCTCAAGAAGGCGTCGCTCGTGTTGATGCTGAACAAGGTACGCATATCCCCATAATGCTGACTCCCATTCTATTTCATCAATGTGCGTCACGCATATACTCACGTCTGTATGATCTTCCCAGACGGACGTACTCAAGGAAAAACTCGAGGCCGGGACCGAAGTCCGCAAGTTGTACGTGTAACCTGCAGCATGTGACATCATTACAGCTTTCCTGACGGTGTTTCGTTCTGGTGCTCCTATGTCGTGTTTCGGCTTCGTGTGATATATGACTGTGGCTGCGCATACAGCATCACATCGTTCGGCGATCGCCCTAATACGTTTGAGGAGGTGTCGGAATACTTCCGCGCGCACTTTATTCAGGCGCATAGGCGGGAGGATATAAGCCAGCCTCGGAGGCCGCTTTATGTTGTACGTCTCTCTTGTTTATTGTGGTGACGAGGGCTGATGGGTTTATGCCTGGGTTTATTAGCATTTCACGTCGATGATTGTGAGTGCCCATTTTGGTTGAGGGTAAGAATAGAACGGATCTTCGAGCCGCATGCTCTTTACAGGATGTGAAGACAACTCAGACTATCATCATCCACGGTGAGTGTAACAGTGACATCAGTTCGTCCTGTGTTGACTGATCTGATCCCGTTCGTCTTCTCCTTCCATTACTATTGCCATATAGTCGGGGAGGCGATCATACGTTCGTACATTTCCGAGGCTGGGCTTCTGACATGATGCCATTTCGCTGGGGCCCTGACGCGATACCTGTTGTTGCTGCTGATTGTACTTGTCTACGGTGCATTATCTATCTAATTTGCGATAAGGTTGGGAAGGGGAGGAGATATACATACTTTGCTTTTGTAGCTTTAGTGTACATTTGTTCTATGCATTGTCTTATTGTTGAACGTTATAGTGTCGGCTTGCAGAGACGAGGTGTGATTTCGGTCTCTCTGGCTAGCGTTGTGTGAGCGTGCGCCTGTTTGTACTATAACCTCGTCTTCAATGCGACTCCGAGACCTGTCCAAGCTAGAAATCAAGATTCAAGCCCAAACTTTGCAATTACCGACATCTGCACAGCAAGTGAACGTCTCCGTCTCTGGGTGCACATAAGTCTGTGATATCCTCACGCTTGTCATCATTGCAAGGTGAACGCTTCAGATGTAGACCGTTGATATTCTACCCTGGGATATTGCTCATAAATTGTGGGCACAGTGGACGAGATATTCATCAATGCAGTCGCGGCGGCCCACGACAACGAGATGATCGCTCGTGCGCGAGGAGTGGCAGTGAATCATCTTTCTCGCCAGACAATCGAGGAGGCTAGCTTTGAGCTCGGCTTGCATTACACCCTACTGCGCGACCATTCAGCACAGCTGATGAGTCTGACAAGGCGTCGGGTTGGCATTTGGCGATTCCTAGACAAGTTACATCCCCAGGAAGCGGAGTAGCTCCGTCAGGATGATTTCGACCTACTTGAAGTCGCAGTGGTCCTTCCACGCAATCCCTCAAATCTCAGCAATTCCACCTTACATGGGGTAATCATCACGTACATTGCTCCAGAGTGATGTTTCAGCCTGGAGCGATACCGCAGTCTTGTAGTTTGGGGTAATGGAGGCGCTGTTCTTCGTGTCCGACTGGTTTACTTCTTCATCTTTATGTCCTGATTCATTGGAATGGTGGAAAATGATCTCGCATCTATACAATCTACGGCACGTCACTTCCACTGTGGAGGTCCATTAGCCCACTATGGATGCTATCTCTCGTACAGGGAGGATCGATTCCCCCGTGAGCTGGCGTATTGACAGTTTCCTTTGTCTTCGGAAGCTGTCTTTCATACAAGACTCGTGCTATCTTGGCAGCAGCGCTCCATTCTGCAGGCAGATTAGTCATCTAACGCTGTCCAGCAATGACGATGTAACCTCCCAGGATGCATTTATTCGGCAGGCACTGCAAACCTTCTCAAAAATCGTGGACCTGGCCATATGTCCACACAATGGCACGAGTCTCTCTTGAACTTGGGATAATCGAAAATAGAATATCTGACAATCAGCCGACATTAATAGGCAGGCCTGTTCGTGACCATCTCTTTAAGATGCTATATTCGATGCGGGCGCCAAACCTCAGGGTCTGAATTGCGGGCAGAGCTCCCATTGATATTGATATGTTCCGGGAATTGACAATATCTCGCAAGTTCCACTCCGAGGAAAACGCACTCCACTCGAGGGCTATTCGCCGTGGCCATCTGACCTGTCGTAACACATCACTCTCCAGTTCCGGGTAGTATGGTCTAGTCGCTCTGCTTGCGGCCCAGGCTGCTCATTGGTACCACCGTCCTCACGATTGGACTGTAAATTCTGCAAAATCTTGAGTGGATTGTGGTTCAAGACGGTACACCTTCGTCTCGTGGGGCCGGAGTTTAGCCTCACTCAAGAGAGAGGTAAAAGGTCCCAACTCTTGGCCCCAGCGCTTATCGTCGACGCGTTGCCATAGATCGAAGATGCGAACCACCCTCTCCAGCGCCTAGACCAGGAACAGGGTATTGTTAGAGCCAGAAAATTGTCTACAACGAGCAAAGGTTGCGCACAAGAAGCTGAGGTGGCAGAATTTCGCTCCATGGCAGTGTCACTGTCACGTTCGCAGGAGATGTGTTGACAATCGCCACGACTGTTGCCCTATATTTGCAAGTCAGTCGCCTACGCAATCAGGGATTGCATTCATTCCTACTCGTCTGCAAGGGGCCCAACCCAAACCTGCACGTCGCCCTCCTCAAGGGGCATTTGCGCCACACGGCTGGCGGCGACACCGAGAGGGTCCTGGTTAATCGAGATGATGGCTTTGTTGCTGATGATATCCAGCGTCTGTGCGGTCTGTGCGAGTTAATCATGAATAAGAAATGAGGATAACGGAATAGTGGTATGAGGAAACAGACCATATTGGCCAGGTCATTGCCCAACATGAGCGGGCTCTTCACGAGGGCCCACATGGAAAAGTGCGTAACTCATGGAATAGGTTAGACACGTAGAGACTGTTTCGATGACGTACATACTGTACTCGTCCTTGGTCATGTTCCCGTTTCCTACCTACGCCTATATCAGTAGAGTGCACGATGGCTAAGGGAATCAGCACACCTCCAGCATGTCTAGATCTCCCCATCCCCCAGGCCCGGAGTAGGGTGCGATATCCGCTGCCCAGTCGAGGATGCGAGTAACGGCACAGCCTGGGGTCCGTATCAATCGGGACAAGAGCCGGACAGACGAGGAAATTTGATCAACTGACGGTATCCGAACTGCGTGCAGTTCTCAAGGGAGGTGCAGGGACATCCTGGATCGTACCCGGTAAATAGCTGTATACAGCGTGAGATCACGATGCACACACATGAAACAAGGATCTCACATCTGCAATGTCACCTGACATGCGCCAGGAATTAGCCAGTTCCTTGAGGCGTTGTTTTCAGCTCTAAAAGTCTGACGTTCTTATATATACTAAGCGCTTACGCCCGCCCAAGTCCACGACTGGTCTTCTCCCCAGTTGCACATAGCATACAAGATCGGCCGACCCGTTGCATTCAAGGCATGTGCCATTTTCTCGTATCTGTGATGGAGAGTTAAGCCAATCACCGATTATTATGCTGAAACCAACCTCTTGTAGGATATGGTAGTATTACCAGAGAGACCTTCGTTCCAGCAGTTATCATACTCTAGTCCGGTGTGTTGAGTTATGCAGCTTGCCACGGAAATGAATAGTGCTTTGTGGGACAACTCACTGAGGTAGTCAACACCCCAACTCGCGTAAGTTTTCGCGTCAATATCTTCGTATCCTAGGGAGCCGAAGCGATTGGCGCAAGTATGACTTTATTGCAGAATATGTTGTTTTCACGACTCCCACAATATGATGGCGTCACTTACATTCCAGCGGAACTGTATATTCCGAACTCGGGTGGCAGATGAGTAGGAAGAAGGCATCATAATATCATCTAGTTACCTTCAGTCCCAATGAATGGATTTGATCACTCAGATTATCGATGCCGCTGGGGAATGTAACGGGATTCCATAGTGGTGCATTAGTTTCAGGGTCTCGGGTATCAGCATGCCAACCTATGGACGTGGCACCTTAGAGGCAGAGAAGCGTACGATACAGATTCTAGTTCTTACAGTCGTCAATTACCACGTCTAAGAGACCATTTTAGCATAGCTTTAATTGACAATATCCTGCGATTACGAACTGACATTCGTAACCAACGTCCTTCAAGCCAGTAGTGACAAGAGACTTTGCAGCGGAGAGAATGGTCTCTTCTGATATGTCGCAAGCAAAGCGATTCCAAGAGTTCTGTAGTAGACCATAGCATCAATTTCTGACACTAACATGTATGAGGCGCATTACCCAGCCCAACGGAGGCGTTCGAGCCTGAATGCAGAGCAAACAGCAATCAACCCTTCAAGCTTCACAACCCACGGCATAGACGCAGCCACCTCACCAATCCGTTGTTCGCTGCCGATGCCAACCAAAAGTTCGCCAGACACAAAATCACAGAGAGAAAAAGCATCGAGGACCAATTTGAATGCCAGACAGGCGCGGGCATGTCCAAGTACTTGCCTCGGCGCTGCCATGTGAATGAATTCTATTCATAATGGACGTGTGCACGAGATTGCTTTCACCAACGTGTTCACCGTCCGCGACAGATGATCGATGAACGGGCACGGTCAGGCTTGATTCTGCTGTCGCAGTCAGGTTGGGAGTCGAACGTCGAACATTGAAATTTTGAAAGACTGCGCAGGCTGAATTCGACACCGCCGGACTTAGCTCTTGTCCGTCCCACATAGGTAAGCGCACTATCTGAACTCATGGACGCTGCAGAAAGAGTTTTGATTTTAGGAATACTGACTGTGTAGTATCAAGACAAGATCATATGAGTTCAGAGGAAGTAGCTCGGGACGGCAGCGGAAAGCTTATACCCTTTCCATCCAGCAGCATCCTTGCCTAGCTGGGAAGAGTCCTGGACAGGTCTGTAACGAACAAGATCGTACGCGTATGCAGGCAATGGAGAGAACTCGGCACTCTCAGCATCTACCGTATAGTTATTGCCCGGGAGCATGAAGGACTCTTGCATTTGCACTGTACCCTCATCGGCGCTGGGCAGCATCCAGCGTACATCGAAGGAACCCTGCCCTTTCGAGCTTGCGTCCAACGATTTTGCTGCCTCGTCGACTCCTCGGATATGACTCATATGTATATCCAGCACCTCGTCCATATTATCCGGTATCTTCCAAATCTTGCCAACTTCGCTTTACGAGTTTCAAAGGGTATCGTGGCCGACTACATTGCGCCTCAGATCCTCCTGTCGGCTCTGGAGGAACGCCGTCAGACTCTCATGGCGCTACATTTAGATCCTGCAGCATTTACACTTATGAATCCGGAATGGTGTAACATGCTATCACTGCCAAGTACGCATAATCTGAGGATTTTAAGCCTCGTGGGCGCGCGAGTTCTACCTCCCGATTTTCAATGCTTTCCCGCTAACCTAGTGCTGCCCAATCTTCGTTCATTGGCCTCTATCCTTATGGGAGATGCGATCTTGCAAGCATCGACAGTTGCCTTCTCTTATCGAACTGGACCTGGGTCCGCCAATCGTGCCGATTTTCTTGCTCCGGTCCATCAAACCGCTTTCTGAACTGGTTACGAGTTTAACGTTGCGCACTCATCGGATGGACGATCTCGTCACCGACATGCCTCACACCCTCGAGCACTTCCCCAATGTGACCTAGCTTGTTCTCTGGGTCATGGATTGGACAATGTTTCCGTCCAGCCTTCTCATCATGCCAAATATCAAGCGTTTGAGATCCGGCAGGATACTCAACACTCAGTGTGCCAATCGCGTCTGCAACAAGTTTTTCGAGAATATGTCATCTATGGAGGGGAGTTACCGTCATGCGATTTATCGGGACAGACGAATGGGCACCTTTGCGAGCCTCCCGCCCGAATTCTATGGGCTCGATTTGAAAAATTGGTATGGAATAGCAAGGTTCAAATAGAGAACAGGTTGGGGGAGGCTTACTGAACAGACGTGTGTACGATGTGTGGCTTTCATAGAGCGCGTGCGAACGGGCTGCACCGCTCGACGTCACCTCAGCTTCGGGCGTCGTTACGAGACTGGTCCGCGGTACAAAAGTACGCAAACGAAGACGCCCGATGGCGGAGCAACATTGTCGCACTAGACCTTGAGAAGGCTGAGAGTGAGAAGTTGTTCAGGATATTGGGGTGGGGTGAGGTACAGATGTTGCGTTCATATTGAGGGCTGGAAATAATTAGTCAGTCTATTGACCAGATTGATGTCACTCCTTGGGTTCATCATTATATGCTTGCGTCTTGCAGGAGGATAACGATTCGCTGTTCAGTATGAGCATGAAACGATGTGTAAATTCGTCGTGGCAGTAACCACATCCGAACGCTTGAGAAGCGACGGGAGCGAGTAGGTAATAAATGATGTTTGAGCCTCGGCAGAGCAAAGCGACAATTGCCCAGTTAGGGCGTGATACGTGGGATGTTAGCAGGATGACGGAGTCATGAGTAGGAATGGTCCATCCTTGGACACTGCTCAATTAGCGGAGATGGTGGAGGAGGAGATCACGACTCACACTTAGCGCTATCGATCACGTTGTATTTGACTTCAAACACAAGGGGCTAAAAGCAACGCACCGAACTTCTCAAAAGGAACATAGAGTTTGTCTTCGACAAGGATCCGTCCTTGTGTTCGGCAACGTCCCACTGGACATTTTACAGTGCCTTGGGCTCTCGGTCTGTCCGTTGCTAGCTCAATAGAGACCACGGGATACTATATGGTAGAAAACCTCCACTCCGGAACTAGTGAAACGGGGAAGGTCGCATCTCTTCTTCGGCAGAGAAAAGAAATAAATGGCCGGCTTACCGCCAAGCTGTTCTATGAACATCTTTATCTCGTCACAATTTTCAATCCCGAGGCTGCACGACGTCTGAAAACTTTTTTCGGCGTGTTGCACATAAATGTATTGCAATCAGAGCCTGCCTAGCAGATATGAGTCACAATTGACTGTGGTTTGACTTCATCTCATTGGTCCCACACCTCCTCGTCACGTATTTCCAGATCATTTGTCTGTGGGATAATGACCTTGGCTTGTAGCCGAGAGAAGTGTCTCCAAATTATTAGTGTGACAACCTAAGTTCGGGGCGATCAACTTCAGCTTAAGCCCTTGTTCTCAGAAGTCCAGGACTCGGACGTGCTGCCCGTGAATCCGGAAAGTTTATCTGAATGCAGTTTTCGTCCTGTCTCGGAATCAGAAGTTTCAGCCTGCTAGGCTTCAGGTCGAAGGGACTAGACAACTCACGGCGGTAGGATTTTGAACTGCATTGAGCGTAGCAGATAGCGCATTGGAAATTCGGTAGACGAAGATCTGCGTGAGTTGATAGAAGCAAGGCAGTGGCGCCTAGACTTGTTCGTCTGCAGACTGATCTCAAGCTGCGGCTATAGTACCTTGATATGGGGGTCGGCAGTGCCTACGAGTTTCGAACTCCGACGCGCGTGTCACGCATCATGCATCAGCCACTGCAGCCAATTATGAGAAACATGCACCTCACGCAACCATAAAAGGGCCCCGGCATTTGCCAAGATGCTTGTACATCAGGAAATGCAAATATCTCCGGATGGGGATGGCGTCTCCATGGCTCCATCTGGAGTACGCATCTCCATCTAGCACATGATGGAGATGCGTGGTCTGGATGGAGGCACTACCTGTCTATGAAGGGTTTCCTTAGAGTTGTTGTGGCCACAATGGGCATAATTTATTCTGGATATCATGTAGCATGGATGAAAGGTTGATTTGGCAGCAATGCAGTGCATCCTTCAGGGTCTGACCTACATATTACATGAAATTTGGCTCTCAGAAACCTCCACAACCATCTTATACTGTCACAGATGTCCCAAATGGCCTCATAAACAAGTTGAGTGTGGTACATTAGTATACAATGTGTATATGGACTATCCTCAAGATCCCAAGAAGCCCTACAATACCTAGCATCAGGTGTATAGGCTTCTGCCACAGGCCACGTGCTGTCTCCATGCAGCACATGGCAGAGATGGCAGCCTCCAGATAATAGGGGTACCTTTCCATCACCCCATCACTCCATGTGCCTCCATATGGCTCAGCTGGAGAATTCTGGCTTTCCTGATGTACATTTTGGAAAGACACATCCATTCAGACAGCCCTGCAGGGCTTGTTGATCTATTGGAGAAATGGGAGTAGCTGGGTGTGGAGGGCCATTGAAGGAAAGGGCATGAACAATTTGCTCAAATTGAATCCAAGCTCATTATCAAGGCTGAGCTGAAAGGATCAGGTGCATGGAATAAACACCAAATAGATATATACATTACCCTCCAATCAAGATTAGAGCCGATAATAAATGTGCTGAGCCAGAGCTGAAGCTGGAGGACTTAACCACTGGTGAGGACCAATGTTTTATCTTCCAGAACACTACTTTCAATGTGAAGAAATAATCCAAGATGAGACAATGTGGCCACACTTGCCCCAAGCATTCAGTTGCCTGAGGGGCAATCACATACAGTACAACTAGTAGATATGAGCTTATATATGAGTTTTTCCAAGGGGCAGGCAAGGAAGTTGCTGGCAACATCAACTACATGGTGGTGGTGCCTCAGCCAGTTTACGGGGTCCTGATTTCCACTTTTTGGCTGCTCTTTGCATCACTTTCACCTAGCGCGTTCCACACATCCTCTCTTGACATAGAAATTTGAATATAATGTACTGTACCATTTCGATCAATTCGCCGCTGGCCATGACACGTGACAACCGGAGTCAGTTCGCCAGCCTGCCACCTCACCGGACAATGCGTGACAGGCTCCCAACTTCACCAGTGTCCCAGACATGTCAGAAATTTCTGTATAGACTTTTAATACCAAGTTAATCCTTTTTAAAGCTTCTTTCTGCTAGTAATCCATTACAATGGTGTTTGGAAATTTCTGACATTGACATTTCATTTCACCACCTAGCTACATGACACATGACAATACCTAAATTTCGCCATGCCAGAGGGCCATGTGACATGTGACATGGTGAATTGATCAAAATGGTACAGTATTCTTTATCCAAAGAACACATTGGTGTACATATTTTATATCAAAGTCCTTGCTTGTGCTTGCCAGATACAACTAGGCCAGCAACAGTGAGTGACCACTTGCCTAACTTGGATGTCTTAGGAGTGACCATGTGAGGATTCAGCTTGTGCTGGACTCACACAGATGGCGGGTGGCTGAGGTGCAAAAAAGCAGGGCATAGAAAATCTGTGTCTTGCGATAATGGAGGTAAAACATGTTGGAGGAAATGACATGCATTAAATGTCCATCCAGTCCAATATGAGCACAAATCACAGAAGCTGCTATATCAGTATGACAGCATGAATCACAAATCTGCTGTGTCCATGTCCAAGATGGTGCTATTGTGCACTAACATCCCAATTCTCTACCACCTTTGTGGCCCTGATCCACTAACTCAGCAATATGATGCAATTTGGAAGTATAACATGGCAGTACACACCACAATTGATCACACAGATGAGCATGGGTTGCTCCAGGTACCGGACATGTAATCATGAACATGCACGGAGTTGTCTATGGGATCCCTGAAGATAACACTGAGAATGACTGGGAGCTTTAGAATATTCCTTATTTTTTACAGTTGAAGAGCTACAAGAGAATATTGCAACAGAGCTGAATTGTTATGAGTCCTGAGGTATGAAGGATGAGTTTGTACGCTCAGAATGAGCGG